>QXTE01000062.1:3491332-3543611 GCA_003942145.1 Platysternon megacephalum
GTGTGTGTGTGTGTGTGTGTGTGTGTGTGTGTGTGTGTGTGTGTGTGTGTGTGTGTGTGTGTGTGTGTGTGTGTGTGTGTGTGTGTGACAGCTGAAGGACCACAGATAGAAAGCCAGACACGCAAGCTGGCTGAAAGAGTTTGGTGCTGTGAGCAAAGTAGCTGTCTCCTGTGTGTTTGATTCCTCCTGTGTTCAGGGAAACAGAACTCGGTACATTCTTTGTAAATGAATAGGGTTTCAACAAAGGTATTTGGCTCCACTGTCTATTTCTTCTCCTAGCTGGAACAATCCACAGGGCCCCAACTTTGACTATCCACTCTGGCTGAAAAGGGAATCTATACTATCCCAATTTATGGCATCCTGTGTTGTTCCCTCCCAGCCAGGGTCCTTTGATATTTATAATCCTTACACCAGATTAAATACATCCTATTGGAAGATGCACGCCCCCACACAAAGTGCTGCTATTCATTTATTCTTCTTTTTAGCCTTCCCAAAAGACACTTGAAGTCAGAACAAATCCCCAATGTAGACAAAAGCTACAACTGAATAGCTTAAGTGACAGGGATTGCAGCACTTCCCTTCCAAAGTCTAATAGAACTTTTTGGTAGGATATTTTTCTTGTTGTCCGGTCTAAACCTTCAAATTGTCAATTTCTGCCAAGTATTCCACCCTGAACCACTCCGAATAATTCTTCACTTTCCTTAACGTTGACACCCTTTAATATCTACAGACAGTTTTCATATAACCCATAAACAATCTTTTAGCTGTTATTCTTTTTGCCTCCTTTCATCAGTCAGTACTTCCAAGTCCTTAGTCAACTTTGCCAATCTTCCCTGGAACCCCCTCCACATTTGTAATATTTTTCTTGAGCTATGAAAATCCAAAGTGGGACATAGAAACTGAACAACCCCAACTCTACGTAAAGAAAATCCGTAACATTATGCGTACACCTACCAGTATATTCTGATTTGTTGGGGGTGTGTGTGCGTGTGTGCGCGTGTGGTAGTTTTTTTCTCTTTTGTTTTATGCTACTATATCACGTTACAAGCTCTTTCAGCATTACTGCTTTCTAGACACCTCTTTTCCATTATACACCTCTCCCGCCCTATCATATAGCTGTGTTTCCTTCATATTATTCCCCCCACACACACCAGACTGTAATAGCTTTCCAGGTTCAATCTAATTTTATTAATGCCTGCCATTTTCTTTAATCTTACTAGGTCCATTTATGGTTCTCTCTCTGTCCTCCTGGGTACTTCCCTTGGCTTTAGTATTCATTAAAATGCCTTTTTAGTATGTGAGACATTTGCTGTTATACAAATGCGTGGGGTATTCTTCTACCCCACAAAAGTCAGACCATTTCAGAATTAATGTGATGACTGTTCTAAGATCAAAAATAAATGAAACAGTGTTTGAATGAGCACGTTTCCTCTTAGGTATTACATCACTGGTAGATGGTAATTCCTTCTGACTTTACAGGGCAGGAGGTAAAGGTACAGGGTTGAGACAAGAGGGAACGGTCTGCAAGAATGGACCAGCTCTTCTGCTGTGGCTGAGGACTGCACAGTAGAGGGACATAGACTCGTAGAGATGGATCTTGCGCTACTCCAATATATCTTAGAGCAACCTGAAGGCTCCTGTATGTTATGCCCCAAAGGGCTAATATGGCAGCCCCAAAGGGCTAATATGGCAGCCAGCGAGCAGTGGAATGCAGAGAAGCCCTGGTTGCATTCCTGGCCATACCCCGTTATGCTGGCAGTAAGGACAGAGGCCTGAACCACAACACTGGCTCTACACCACTGCAGCATCCCCCTACACTGAGCTCTCCCTCCTACCCCCGGGCTGAACATGCCAGCTTTAAAGCCAGATGCTGCCATGAGTAGGGTGCAAAATGGTAACATTGTGCTGGAGGCTCTGGGCTTGTCAGAGCAAGTTTATCTTTGTCACTCTTGTAAATACTTTTATTTGTAAATTTCCAAGTCATATGGTGGGAAGAGCTTATAAAGGCAAAACGTTCTGAAATTTTGGAAAGTCAATGGGCCTAAGTCAGTTTTGAAAATAGGACTCTGGTTCCTAACTCACTTAGATGCTTCTGACTACCAAAGGGCCTTTGTTATTGTTAGATACATGTAGATTTAGCTTTCCCCAATTTTTTTTAACCTAGGAGGTGGCAAAAGCACTCAGTGTTGGCCTAATTCTTCTTCCACTGATGTCAATGGTAAAACTCCCATTGATTCCATGGAAGAGGATTTAATGCCAACAATGGGCATTTTTGAAGATCCCATTTTAAAAGAAGCATATAGGACCTCGTCCAAAGCCTGCTGACTAGGACTCATCCCATTGGCATCAATGGACTTTGGATGAAACCCACAGTCATTTGCTTTCAGATAGTTTTGTATGGGGCAGATCTCAAGTTCTTATCTCCAAACCTTACTTAGGCTAAACTTTAATTGATTTAGATGGAAACAGGTCTGAGTTAGGACAGAGTAAAACCTCAGTAAGCACTTCAGAATACTTTTAAACAACAGAGTGGTTAGAATATACACAATAAAATCTTTTATGCATGTTGTTTATAATGTATCATCTGATGCCTTGGGAAGAATTATAATGACAATAATTATTTTTTGAGATTTAATGCATAAATTTATAAATGCTGAACTGGTAATTCATTTCAATAGTACAGTATTAGGAGGAACAAGATGAGATAATTTATTTCCACCAGTAACAATAAACATATTATAAGGCCTTCTCTCAGCAGTTTAAAATGATTTCAGAAATAAATCCTTATTTGGGGGAGGAAAACAACATTGAACATTCAAGCCCAGTTCAGTGAAGATCTCTGTTTAGGGAATTACCTTTTAATTTGGTAGTTCATCCCTGATGCTAACATAATTTAATGGTGTTTCTGCTTTGTACTTGAAAAGTAGGAGCATTGCCTTATTATATTCTTCAGAAAGTCGTGTAATGTTAAATTACTTGTCTAAGTGGCAATTTAAACATCTGTTAAAAAAGTCTCATCCAATGTAGTTATTGAAGATGGAAAGTAATTTCCTGCCATTCCACCTCTCTAAATAAGTGTCCCCCATGACTGTTGTATCTGAGCACTTCACACATTGGGGACGTGGCTCTGATGGAGCCCTCTGGATGCTACTGAACTAACAATAATAAATAATGAGCAGAGTGTGCCATTTTGTGCCTCGTACAGCACCGAACACACTGTTGCCCTTTCATTATTTTACTTATTTTGATTTGAAATAATTTGAAAGGACTCCCATACAAGGCTCTAGGGCTCAGATCCTTAAGTGTATTTAGGCTCCTAACTTCCATTAGAATCCCAAATCCCTTTCCATCCCTTCATCACCCTGGGACTTCACAATGAAGGGGCTTTGTAAGAATTTTTCATTTTGTTTCCAATTTTTATCACACTATTTACATTTTGGAAGCATTTTCTACACTGACAGCAAAAAGCATGCAGGCCAAAATCTATATGCAAACATGAGAGCAAATGAACGTTTGGGCTTCCAAGAAAATGCTAATAATCTCATTTTGCTGACTCCCGGGGACCATTTTTCAGCTCTTTTGTAGGCTTGCTCTCAGTGTGACTTCATAGGTGTAATTGAGGGACAAAATGTAGGCCACACACTTGATTTTCATAATATCCAAGGTAATAATTAATATTAATGAATAATGTAGTCAACACATTTTGCCTCTTATTCTGCTCATGAATGGCCAAATTTTCCAGACTGAGGACCAGTAATTTCCACTGTTTTCAATGAGAGCTGTTGAGTCCTACTGAGAAACTGGGCCCAGGTGGATATCGAGCATTTTTGAAAATCTAGCCTGAATTTTCTGCTGACAGATCTATCTATAAAATTCTTCATCAGTTCTTAGCTCATAGCCTATTTAAATAGTTATGTTGTCCACTGTTCAAAACTAAAGCTGTTTAGGCGGGACATAAAGGTCACTTGGTATGTTCCAGTTGAATGTCATTCTTAGAATTCCATTGTGAATACTCATGATTGGTCATTTGACATTTACTTTCTTCGAATACCGTCACTTATTCACTTAAAATTCACTGTTTTGGAGAAAAAACCTACCTGTTAACTTATTTTCTGGAAGATCCATGGAAAATGAGCAAATAAAAGGTGCAAATAAAACTGAAGCAAATTCTCTTTTCTGTTCTAGTCTTCTTGCACCACATATAGTGAAAATGTTGGGGAAAAGAGAGAAAGAATATATAGATTTGATCCATACTCCATACCATTGACCCAGTGCTGCAGGTATTTGCATAAGTGAGTAACATTATGTGTGTGAATAATCCATTGACTTCAATGGAGCCATGGCTGCCAAGAATTTGACCCGATCAGTTCATTCATCCAATTCAAAAAAGAAAATAAACAGGTTTCACAAAAGACAGTGAGTGACAAGAATAAAATACAACCAAGATGTGACTCAATATTTTAAAAGCTGTCTAGTGGTTTCAATGGCGTGCCTTGTCATACCGTGTAACAAATCAGCAGTACACATTGCCTAATCTACCACTGGATAATTCTAGGTTTACACTGGCATAATTCTGCTGGACTCCATGGAGCGGCAACGGTGTCAAACTGGAGTAATGTAATAGTGAAGCTGGCCAAAGTGTATTCAATTTAATTATCTATACAAAATAGGCATTTATCAAGAAAAAATATTTCTGTTGTGTAGTAAAAACAAATCCCGGGAAGATACATCGTCGCGTGAAGCTAATACTGCTGAATTGAATCAAATGTTGGTGTAAATCCTAAAAGTTTACTTGGAAATTTATTATGTCATAATTAAGCTTGGAAAGAAAACTAAGCTCTCCATCTATGTCCAAATATTAAGATGGGGATCTGAAAGCACACTGAATTTCCACATAACAAGGCTATCTAAATTTAATTAATTCTGCAATTATTAACCAACTGGGAACACAATGGAAACATTTAAATTAATTCTCGATTGTTAAAATGCTCCTTTGGACTCTGCGTCTTAGTTATTCTGCAAATGGAATTGAGAATCATTTTATTTATCTCAGGAATTTATGTGGTATGAGCAACAAGAACCGGATAAGTTTATGGACAAGCTGAGCTAGAGGGAAGAATTCTTAGCAGACAAAGGACCAGATTTGCAGCTGGTGTAAATGAGCACAACTCCATTGTCTTCAGTGGAATTACACCTATGGGCCCAAGATCTTTTCTAAGCCAATGAAGAAAGATTACAGGTGAATTATTTTAAAACTGAGTTTCTTTGGTGTGTGGTGGGTTTTTTTTCCAGGGTGGGGTTTGTGGGTTTTTTGTGGATGCTTACATTTTTGCTCTGACTGCATTCATATTTAATATAATTAATTTCATTCACACTTTTATTTTCTCTCACTTTGGAAGCATGAAATGCCTCTGCTGGCTATAGATGCCAGGGAAAGCAATTATCTTCATATTATATTTAAGCATTACAAAAAGTCTGGGAGGAAGGGGAAGATTGACAATAGCGCCATTATGAAATTACATGGCTGCTCGTAGCAGAATGATTGGAAGCCCCAAAAGAATGTAAATTTTCAGAACGTAAAATCTATGTTCCATGAGATTGTCTGTTACAAACAAGTAACATTAGCAATGAATGATAAATAACCTGGCCCTGATTCCAGCAGCTTGGCCCTGCTCTGGCAATGCAACGAATCCAGAAACTGGAGTAAGGCCAACTAGCAGCTCCCAGGACACCTTTTGCCTATATCTTATGTAGGGACACGCCTGGAGAAGAGGGAATATTCTAAATGGATCGAACAAATTTTACAAGCTAGAATGGTAAATACATACAGCAATGATGCTCAGAAGATTATGGTCTCTGTGTGAACCTGGAAAATGGCCATGCACCGCCTGGAAAGTCGAATCCTTTGAGGAACGTGGGACTTTACTGTGTGCTCAGAAAACAAGATACACGAGAAATACCAGAGCCCCTGTGCATACTGTACTGGGAAGGCAGAAATTTTGAAGCAATATGGGGTCCTTGCATAACTGGAGGTGAAGATAAAGGAAAAGAAAATGATCATTAAATCTTCACAATGAAGAACACTCAAATGGAGTCGGCGTCCACTGTTTCTCCCCATATTCTGCAGAATCTATATACTGATAAAAAAAACAACGTAATGAGCAACTATGTTAATTGCTTCAATGTTGAACTATGTAAATGCAGAAAATCTGTGTCGCCACTGCAATTAGATATGGCCTATTGTTCCTTAAAAAGCCATTGCCAGACTCACGTATGTACCGGTTTGTTTGGCCACTGAAAAAGACCCACACATAACCACACTCACCCGCCACCTGAGTGGATTCATGTTGAATATGCATAGTTGAATTGCCATTTCTAACGTTATGTACCTGCTCCTGCTCCTTTGGAAGTCAGTGGGAGTTTTGCCATTGATTTTCATGGGACCAGGACTGAAACTTTTACTTAGGTTCACGCATGGCTAGATTGAGCCTTTAGCCTTGGTACTGAGTAAGGGGCAATATGCAACTGCTTTGCTCCAGGAGCAGAGTCATACTTCCTCCCCTGCTCCACTCTTGCTCAGGAAAGCAGGAATTTTGAGAATTACACCCCTCAAAAGGAAGCAGCTAACATCCCAAGTCTGGCCAGCAAATAGATGGGGAAACCACCTCTCTCCAGCCATTTACTGGGGATGTATCTGGAGAGCAAGGACTGTGCTTCACCCCATTCTTAAGAAGCACATGATCCAAACAAGAGTACATGAGCCCTTACTCACTCCTATTCCTCTGCTCGGCTGAGTAAGCAATGGGGACCGTCTAGCCCATTATGAGCATTATTACTTATAGTCCAGTGCAACTCAGCCAGCTCGTGTCACATTAACAACTATTGCATGTGGCAGCATTTGGGCCTTTTAGCGTTTCCCTCTGCAGAAAACAGAAAGACACCTACAATTTCCCAGCGAGTCTCGTCCTCAGGTTGCCCTCACTCTTAACCACAGGATGGCTGGGTACAAAGGAGGCTGGGGCTGAATTTAAGGTAGCAGAAAGATAACAGGAGTTGAGGGGGTGGGTAATAAAGGAAGGAGGGATGAGAGGAATTATAGAGACTGCAAGAGAACTCGAACGAGAGAGAGGAAAAGGGAGAGAGGGATAGCAAGTCTCAAACTGAGTGAGGCAATCGCAAAGAGTGAGGGAAATTTACAGTGAAAGAAAATTACCCGGGAACCATCTGGAGTGAGCTTGTAAAAGGAACGGTAACTAAGGGACAAGGAAAGGTAACAGAAGTGCGACTATAAGAAGAGAGAGATGAATTGGGTAGAGGGGACACAGTGACTTGTGCTTAAAGGCACAAAATAGGAGAAACAGAAAGCAAGAATTGGATACAGTGGAAGGATGGTCTGAGGGTTAAGAGTGGGACGCAGGAGACCTGGTTCAATTCCTGGCCCCATCACAGACTTCCATGTGTGACCTTGGAAAATCTATTTAGGGCTTGTCTAGATGAACAGTGAGTGCGTGGCAAGCTGGGGAGTAAATCTACAGTGCACTAGCATGACATGCACTCTCTTATGTGGACTCTGCTGCCGTGCACTAAAAATTCCCTAGTGTACTTTGATCTACTCTGCTTTGAAATGGGAGTAGGTCAGTGTGCACGAGGGAACTTTCAGTGTGTGGTACCAAGATTCACATGGACAGTTAGTGCACAGCATACTGGTGTGCTGTAGATTTATTCCCCAGCTTCTCAGCGCTGTCTAGACAAGCCCTGAGTCTCTCTGTGCCTCGGTCCCTATCTGCAAAATGGGGATAATGATATTTCCACCTTGTCTATGTAGACTGTGAACTCTTCAGGACTGTCTAATACTAATACTGCTTAGCACAATGGGGCCCTGATTTCAGCTGGGGGCGCTACTGTAACACAAATAAGATTCCTAATACCAGGGATGAGGCATTAAATAGTCATAAACACACATTTTTTGGTAAACACTGATAACATTTTATTATTCATTGTAGTGCAATTTTGCGCATTGCTGTTGGACACATTCTTGTCTCAATACACTTCAGAAATGTTACCTTTAAATATACCTGACAAAGGGGGGGGGTGTCTGAGGTAACGTGACGATGCTGATTTATTTGCCATTTTATGAAATAATTTATCCAAAGTTAATTAGAATAGGATTGTTTTTTCTTTGCACAGAAATCCATGGGAATGGCTGATATGAAGAGTGAACAGCTACATTTATTAACGTGATAGGATTTAAGTGATTTTGAGCTACACTCCCAGGACTCTGTTGCCTAAAGGCATCTATCTTGTCTTCTCAGTAGATGGCATAATTAGTACTTGTGTGTAAACTCCAGTGCTGGAGCTTGATAAGAAGTTCATCATCTGGGCACCCCGTGGGCCAAAGGAGATGTGCCAAAGTGTCCAATTAGAACTAGAAGTCTTCCTGTCCTAAACGGTGCCAGAGCATAGCTATACATTGATCAACAGCTGCACCGTTCTGCTTCAAAGGGGCTGCAATTCGGTGGCGGGTGATTCCTCCAAAAGTTAAGTGTGGAANCTGTGTGTAAACTCCAGTGCTGGAGCTTGATAAGAAGTTCATCATCTGGGCACCCCGTGAGCCAAAGGAGATGTGCCAAAGTGTCCAATTAGAACTAGAAGCCTTCCTGTCCTAAACGGTGCCAGAGCATAGCTATACATTGATCAACAGCTGCACCATTCTGCTTCAAAGGGGCTGCAATTCGGTGGCGGGTGATTCCTCCAAAAGTTAAGTGTGGAAGTGGGGCGAAATGAGCCAACGGGACAAAGGCCCAGATCCTCAAAGATATTTAGGCTTGATTTCAATGGAAGTTAGGAGCCACCATACCTTTGAGAATCTGGGCCAAAGTGCACAGTACATTGACCGTGCGAATGAGAGGGGCACTCAAACCAAAACTCAAGCGCCAATGAAATCCAAACTCTGAGGAACACTTTTGCAAGTAGCCCTTATCCATGCAATGGGCCAAACAAAACCTTTGGATCTGAACAGCCTGTGTTAAAATCCAGCTCTGGATCTGAGTTCTGTGACTTTGGACAACCCAGGTACTATACATCCTAAGGCTGTTGCCTGGGCAGAGTTAGCTCACCATTTGGGAGCATGAGCCTTTGGGGATCTGCTGATCAGCTCATTGATTCTACTGTGGCACGGTGAGTGGAATAGTGATCTAATCCATGCCTCCTTTCTAACACCCACATCATTCAGCCCAAAGACCCACGAGCATTGCAGCCACCAGCTATACCCACTCCCCCTTGATCACATGTGGAAGAAAGGGAGAGAAGGAATATATGGAATATCCTCCTGCCCCGACTGCCTGTGTAATGAAGCGATGAGAAAGCCCCCACCCCCTACAAAAGGCAGGGAGGGTAGAGAGTCTTCTGGGCAGCTCTGTGGGAAATGGAAGGCTCAGACCCCCACTCCCTGGTCTTGGGGGCAGGTGGGTGGGGAGACCCACTGCGCTGAGGAATGTCTTCTCCCAGCAACCAGGAAGGCGGTGGGATCCATCCTCCCAGCAAGCAAGAAAGCAACTTACCTTTCCCCATAAAATCCCATTAGTGAGTCCCTATTTCAGAAGATGGCCAGCGGTGCTGTGAATGGAAGCTGCTCCCAAAGTACTCAGCTGGTGTCTCCAAAGCAAACAACTCTGAAGATTCATATAGGTAGCAGGTGTTAATGGGGACAGGGGTTGTTTTATTAACTCTGTTTGCCAGAATTTATTTATTACTGCGCATGATTACAGGGGATGCCTCTTTCACTGCAGACTGCTACTGAGTTGCTGCTGCTGCCTGCTGGATGGATGGATGGATGCTGGGGAGATTATTTCTAAGCCCTTCCTCCTTCTCCCTCCCTGCTCTTTCAGGACCACACTGACAATCCCCAAGGGAAGCAGAGGACAGATGGGGAAGAGGGCAGGCTCCACCAGCGCTCTCTCAGTTCATTTCACCATGACACCCCAGGAGTCCAGATAAGGAGCTGCCTCCTGAGTCTCTGATAGCCTATGAGGATGCCCTTTTGCAAAGGGACTGCTGGTCAATATATGGATATATTACCTCCACAGGGGATAGCATGAGAGAGAGAGGGAGGGAGAGGGGAGGGACTGAGATTTTCTGGGTGCAATAGAGATTCTCCATGCAATCACTACTCTTAAAATATACCCAAGTCTCTCTGCTAACTGGTACCAGAGGAGAGTCTTCAGTTTGCAGCATGTGTGCAGGGGAGCAGGATACCTGGAAGCAGCCTGTGTCAGGGTGGTAAGTAACTTTGGGGAAGATGCTTTGGGATTGTTGTTCTGGTGGTGGGTTGGGGAGTTTAGTTGCTAACGATTGTTACAGATCAAGGGCAAAAAGAGGGTTTTGTTCTTTATTGAGGAGTCTATAAATCAGCCCATAAACTGGGAGAATATTTTGCTCTCTGGGACTGTGCATACTCCAAAGTTTTCTCTGGCTGGGCAAATTTTACTTATGTTCTCTCAGTAATTTGCAATGAACAGCGGTGATTAAATAAAGCTACTCATCATTTATATAGCACTTTCCATCTTCAAAGCACTTTACAAACACGCAGGAGAGGTTGGTAAGGAGGGAGCGTAGTGAAAAGGAGAAGGAGGAATTTCAATCTGTGTACATTTCAAGTTAAAACAATTAAGAAGAACTATGCATCTCTCTGATGATGGGTAATTGACCAGTCTAACTTTAATAACTATTAAGCAGCTTCGTTTAGCTGGTACATATTTAAGTGTTTGTAGAAATAGCAGAGGCAAGTGCTAGCAAATACAAAGACATGCTTGTGACAAAAATGAGCTCCAAACGGAAGAGTCTGATCGGTTCACTTTATGACTTGCAATCATCCAGTGCTCTGCAATAATTATGAATGAGGCTTCATTTTTTCTGTCTGTGTGTGTGTTACCAGAAAATTAATGACAGGGGATTCACAGGCTGCAGATTTCAAAAAGAGTCGCAGTATGACTTATATACACACACACACATGCACACTTTGTGAATGTCTTAGGGAAGTAGACTGTGATGCCTGTGATGCCTTTTAACTCATAATAACCTTTACTATGTTTCTTTCCTCTACCCCCATCTTTTGGGTGAAGAGTTAACCCTGCTCTGATGCCATTTCGGATGTCCCAGTGAGAACTCTCAGAAATGCCTATTGTCTCGGGAGGCAGCAACCAGAACTATAGTAACATTAGCTACGGTTCTTGTAGTTCCTTGAACCATCTGTTCCCTATCTCTGTTGACACCCCTTCTGTCAAAGGGGTCCACTATCAAAGGGCCAGGAGGATTTACCACCCTGATCAGCTCTGTACAGTTGATGTGAAGAGGGAGATCATAATAAATGTTGGAGGAATCAAATACCTGCTGCCTTGGAGCACTTTAGACGAATTTCCACTGACCCGGCTAAGCAAGCTAAAGTTTTGCAGCAGCTACGATGAAATTATTCAGCTGTGTGATGATTATGATGAAGACACCCATGAGTTCTTCTTCGACCGGAATCCCAATGCTTTTGGGATGATCGTCAGCTTTCTAGCAGCAGGGAAGCTGATGCTCTTCCGAGACATGTGTGCCTTGTCATTCCAGGAGGAGCTGAGATACTGGGGAATTGAGGAATCCAACTTAGAGAAATGCTGCTTCCGAAAACTGTTTCAAAAACTGCAGGAGCTGGCAGAGATGCACAAGGAGGAAGAGATACAAATGAGTAAGGAGACCACATGTGTCTTGGTTGAGGAAACACAACTTGGACAATTTATGAATAAACTCAGGGATATGGTCGAAAATCCCCAGTCAGGACTCCCAGGAAAAGTCTTTGCTTGTCTCTCCATCCTCTTTGTGGCCACCACAGCTATAAGCCTTTGTGTTAGCACAATGCCGGACTTAAGAGCCGAAGAAGACAGGGTAAGTAAGTCCCCTTTTAACTAGTATTACAACCCTCTATAAACCTACTACAGTGTTACAAGAAGCAAACCTGTCATTGTTAAACATGCATCACAAAAAGATACAAAATAATCCTTGGAGAAAATCCTCAGGAAATAATATCAACATTTGCCAGTGTATATTGTTATTATTATAAATAGAAATAACTCCTGAAACTGACTTTGTATCAGTTTCAAAGCCATATTCAGTCACAAAGAATTAAACAAAGTTTTGTATTGCTTGCCAGCCAGAGATATAGAAAAGGCTTTCTGAATGGAATCAAAGAATTAAGATTCTACAACTGCTCATGCAGTTAGCAAATACCGAGCATGCAGCATTGTAACACAGCATTCCCCCCACCTCACCCACAGCTTAGGAAAGAGTTGTTAGCAAAAGTTATTTTATTTGCTGTTAGCAGTGAGTCTCACACTCAGTCATAACAGAGTTTCATCTTTCACATGCTTTATCCTACCATAGGATCACTCTGGTTATCAGCAATATTTCAAATGGACTTAGTGAAAGAAATATTTTTCCCTGGCATCTTTATTTTTAAAAATAGCAAGTTGTCTTCTGTTGTGATAACTAGATCAACTCTGATATAGTTATTATTTTAGGAGACTTGAAATCATTTGTCCAGAATAACATTGTGTTACATTTTGTACAATAACACATTATGATATACAAACAAACAAACACCACCACAGAAGTGGAGTTTCAAAGTTTGCCTTCAAAATGGATGCACAAGTTTTGTGTCTGTAGTACCCTGCATTTGGACACACACAAAAATTGCAGAAACACTCTTAAAGGGTGTCTGAAATTTTAACCCATTAAGTACATATAAACCCTCTCCAAACACATCTCCTGAAATAATTCAGGGCAAATAAATCAAACTTATATCATATGTGGGAGAAACTTTCAATGTTATAAGGATCTGTCATTCTAATAAGAAAAGAGATGGAGTTAAAAATGTAATGTGATTTTAGGTATAATAACATCCAAACTACCAGTGGATTCTTCCCCATGCTGTATTCTACAAACTGATTTTGAAAATAACATGACACTTTTCAAAATACTGACACCAAGATTAAATAAAAAAAGCCACATTCACTTTTTCCCATTGATGCCATAGATGATAAGTTTCTCATCAGTTTATTGTGCATGGCTTAATGAAACCATTTCCACATTTATTGCACAATATGCAGTGTGCATTTTATTGTCCGAGTAGTAATTCAGGAAGGCACAGAATGCAGTCACATCAAAGATATGTCATGATATTTGATGTCTTTCAATAAAGCTAAGGATTGCACAGAAGACTGGGTTTTAAAGAGATCATTTCCTGTTCTATATAACCTTGAATTTCTACTCACATTTATATAAAAAGTTTGAATCCCTTCAGTAATATCTCTGAGTATCTAATAGCCTCCCAAAGCTATTGCATTGTGAAGTAAAAATTGTTAAGATGTTTCAGTGCCTTTTCCAAGATGCAGCTATAAATACAGAGCATGTTTTTATGGTTATAAGCAAGTGAACATTAAGACTTCTATGGGAAGTATTGCATCCTATTAACTTTGTTCCTAAAAAAGAGCATGATGCATATTTTATCTCAAATTTAAAATATAAACAAGAGAACTCTTGTCTAAGTATTTTTAAAGAAAAACAAGAAACACATAATCGGTTTATCAGATCTCAACTAGGTCTAATTTGCTGCATTTCTTAAAATTAACCCTATCTTTAGAAGGGAAGAATTTTGAGCATAGGGGTACAAATGTAGCTGGTAGTAAGATGTAGTAGCCTCATTGCAGCCAGAGTGTTCTATAAAATAGAGCTGTGTTAATTAGCATAGGTTTTTTTTATATATAGTCAGGTTTTTAATGTGTAGACACTTAAAAAAGTTGGGATTAAGACATTAATAATATAGAATCATAGAATTCTATCTATTCATAGATGCTGCAGTATTTGAGAAAGAGTCTGCAGGGGAAGTGGGAGTAATGGGGTGAAGTTGAGCAGAGGATAAAGTTAGGGCTGATCTACACTGGGAACTTACATCGGTAGAACTATGTCTCTTAGGGGTTTGAAAAATCCACACCCTGAAAGATTTAGTTATACCAATATAATCCTCAATGTAGACAGCGCTAGGTCAATGGAAGAATTCTTCTCATCAACCTTGCTACAGCCTCTCGGAGAGGTGGATTACCTACTCTGACGGGAGAACGCCTCCTGTCAGTGTAAATAGTGTCTACATTCAAGCACTACAGCATTTCACGTGTAGACAAGCCCTCTGTCTCAATATCAGAATCTATTAGACTGTGTAATAGCATTCTAGGGACCATGGACAAAGTTATAAAAATCCCATTGTTTGAATCAATGTAAACCAAGATTGGCAAAGCACCTGAGAATATATGGTGGTGAATTGACCTGGCTTGTGGAGGGATAGACTACATGACCTAATAAATATTTTCCCTCTGTCATTTCTATGAGGCTGTGAACTGACCCTATTATGCCTAAAGTGCTGCAACACCGATATAGCTAGAGCTTAGCAAGTAACTCAAAGCAAGTAATGTATTCAAAAAATGTAGCTTCTTGGTTGTCGCTGTGACTCATCCACCCACAAACTACAATTTTCTTGAAAGTATTTGTTATTCAAAAATATTCCCCGCGTGACTTCGGTAAAGGATGCCTAGCCTGGGACATGTTCACCAGCAGCTTCAGATGAGCATTCAGAATGTGAAATTCTTGCTGCTTGGACTGGACACAAAGGTCATGTGATTTGCTTCTATCTGACTACATGAGTGCAGCTCTTTGAATCAGGTTTCCGGTGTTAACCAGTAGCAACATTCAGCTCCAGATCTGAATTCAGAACAGTCCAAAGTTGAGGGCTGTTCAGTTCTGGGGTTTTGGCTTGGGCCCACCTCTGACTGGAGCTTTGCTGAAAGGTTTTGTAAGGGTCAATTCCCCCATATCACTAACCCAGGAAGGAGAGTGTATTGCTTCCAAGATACCAATAAGAAAGATTTTACCTCTGTTGCCACATGTACCTCTCCGGGCTCCTTTCAGCATCCCAGCCACACTCCATAGTGTCAGAATTGGCTGCTCTCGAGTGCCTGAGGAAGGAAGGAAGCAAAAAGACAAGGGAGAATAATACAAGGTGAGCTCGACTTCAGTTGGAGGGTTTGGCTGTCTCGACACTGCATGCTCTGCGGTAACATTCCCTTATAATATATGGAGATATACCTATCTCATAGAGCTGGAAGGGACCCCGAAAGGTCATTGAGTCCAGCCCCCCGCCTTCACTAGCAGGACCAATTTTGCCCCAGATCCCTAAGTGGCCCCCTCAAGGATTGAACTCACAACCCTGGGTTTAGCAGGCCAATGCTCAAACCACTGAACTATCCCTCCCGTCCCTTCTCACTCTAGCTAAGTATCCCAGGAAAGGGCTGCCTGGACAAGCAGAAGAAGAGCAAACAGAACAACTTGCCACCAAAGGGAAAGCGAAAACTCGGGCTCTGCTGAGAGATGTGGCACTCAGCCAAGTAACAAGCATCTGCATCAGGGAAGCCCAGTTGCCATAGCAACAGGAGAGCGGGAAGGAAGGAAGGTGGCCATTTCTCCAGAAATGGTAGCAACAGGGAGGGGAGGACTGTCGTAAAGGCACAGATCCCACTTAAAGGCAAATGAGGAAGAGAAAATTATGAGTCTGTGTTTCCTGTAACCTGCTTCTGAGGCATGGCCAAAATGAAGACCCCGATTCATTCTGTGTTAGGGCTTGCCCACAAGAACAAGGAATGCCATGTAAATTCCTATGGGTATTTCAAACAATACTTAGACACCCAGTTATAGGCACCTTGGAAATATGAAAGACACTGAGAGAAGGACATATAATTAGTATATACTTTATGTAACCCACTGGTTAGTGTTATGAGTCCCCCAGTGTACCCAGACCACAAAGGATATGAGTCTGTTACAGCCCCCAGCTACAGGGAACTGGACCTTTAGCTCAAGAAGTAGAGACACAAGCTTATTGCTCTAGACTCAAGGTTCCTGGCTTAATCCATGGTTTATTGGGCAAGATGGCAGCTGTCACAATTGGTCTTAATTTATAATTAGAAGCACTCGCAGGCATGCAAATATGTGTATGTTTATATGCACTTTGATCATGCAGGCTTCTGGAAAATTGTCCCATAATGTCATCTATGAGGGTACAAAATGAAATAATCCCAACAACAGAGGTGCACGGGTGTAGATGTGGCACTTCCTTACGAGAGTTGGGAAGAGAGAGAATCACGCTGCAGGTAAGTAGATGATGTAGAGCAGGCAGACACGAGCCATAAAATCCAGATTCAAAATTTCTCAAGTGAGCAGGGGGTGTTCAGATAAAGGGGGTTAGCTCAATCCATTATAGACAGGTAAAGGTTTCCGCTCCAGGGTTACAATTCAGACCCGAAGACCCGAGAGCCAGAAAAGTCACCAAAATGGTCATTGTACAGCTTTCAGCAGGCTGCGGAGATAAAAAGTAGATAATCCAAAGACAAAGGAGGTGACCAGAATGGATTCCAACCACCATAGAAGTTCTTGATTAGGGAAAGGATCTGCTTTGAACTGGACACCAGTGGAAGTTTCTTTTGAAGAATTGGGGGAGATTTTTTTACTGAGCCCTTAAAATTGGTGTCATCTTGTGGGATGACTAAGCAGAAAAGATGCAGCAAAGCCTTTTCCTCAGAAAAGAAAACTAAAGTTAACAAAAGCAGGCAACACAGCCCCCAGGCATGGGCTCCATCCTAGTCCTATGGCCCTTGATGTGGAGTCCAAGCTTACTCCAAGGTAGTCTGCCTTTTCCCAAGTTGTGTAGCATAAAGGCCCCCAAGCCAGAGGGCAAATAAAAAGAGCCTCCAAACCATTATTTGGTAAAATCTAATGATTTCAAAGCCTCCCATGTATTTTGGGGCCCTGGCTTGTGATATTTGAATGCTGTATGAATCATACTGAAAATGTCCTAGTTGCCCTGGACTCTAGAGGAAACTACAGAGAAAAAACCATCTTGAGCAGTTGAAGGATTTTTACCACACAGGTGAAAAGACAATTTATTGACCTTATTGGGAAGGGAAACAAGAAAATCGAAGACGACCTATTTGTACTGCCAGGGTTAATAACTCCACTACTCAGTCTCCTGCCTATAAAAGCACTGCACCTTCTTACACTGAAATAGTCCAGGCTACTCAGGCCAGTAATACAGGTCCAATATTCAGGAGGAACAATTATTAGTTTGCCTTACACTAGTCCACTCTTTGCTATTTCCCAACAGCTTTCCAATAGTCCCTTGGCTTCTCACTCGACTCTGGGGGGATCACACAGCTGCTATTAGCACCCAATCAGTTCAAATTCTGTATGCTATCACATGTATTCTATTTGGATAAACATGCTTTCTAGGGGACCCTTTTTGTGTTTTTGAAGTTTGCAGCTACCTACAGTAGGACCAAATCCAGTTCACTTTACTCACACTCAAGTAGACTGAGTGATTTCAACAGGAATAACTGTGTAATGGCTGCCTCCTTTCGGGTGACAGGCATCTCCTCTTTGGTGCTAGACCTTTCCAAAAACAGAGAAGGTCAATAGTAGCCAGCAGAAGCTCTAATTTTATGACAATAATGCCTCTGTGTAACAACCCCCCTTAATCTTACATCTGTGAAATTCCTTCTCCAGTATGATATATTGTTTTGGTAAATTCTCAATCCATTGATTTCAATGAAGTTAACTCCAGATTTAGCCTGGTGTACCTGAGATCTTCATCGCTAAAGAGATTTTACAATTCTATCTCAGGCATGCTAAAGATACTGCTTAGACTATGGATGGATTATGAAATTGTGCATGGAATGTTAACGGCCTCTTTTAGCAGTATTATTTTAAATTACAGTATTATCTGGAAGTCTCAACCATGTTTAGTGGTCCCATTGTTCTGTGCACTGCACAAACATATAATAAGAGACAACCACTACCCTGAAGAACTGACAATCCAAGTAGACAAGAGGTAGGAGGAGAAATGGTGGGGAGAAAGTGACTTGTCCAAGGTCAAACAGAAATCACCTGAGTCCCACTCCAGGCCTCGATCCACTTGACCATGCTGCTTCTCACGTTTAAAAAGTGAGTTCCACTAAGCTTGCTCCTTGAAATACAATAATTCCTGCATAGCTACCGCCCCTCCTTCATGTTCTGGGGCCAGAAAAAGAAGGGCCAACCGTCAGCTGGTGTAAGTCAGCATCACTCCTTCAAGTCATGATCTTTCTTAGGTACTTATATGCCCCCCAATCACCACAGTGTCTGAGCACTGCAAACTTTTAACATATTTATCCTTCTACTCTGCAAGCTATGGGCAGTGCTATCATAGGTCCATTGAACAGCTGTGGGGACTCAGTGTTTCCATGCATAAGTGACTTGCCCAATGTTATGCAGGAAGTCTGTAGCAAAGCAGGGGATTGAATCTGAGTCTCTCAAGACCTATGCTTGTGTCCTAACCACTGTACCATCCTTCTTCTGTTACCGAGTGAGTCCTACATTAGTGAGCACTATGCCTGAAAGTAACACTCAGGATTCAAGATTATAAATTAGTTAATGTAACATAATAAAGATCATGAATACAATAATATAGAAACAAAATAATATAATAAAGATTATAAATTAATTAATATAAAATAATAAAGTATTACTTTTCAATTTTAGTGTTTTGTTCCCAATAAAAGGCACAGCATACTGTGTACAGATGTAAACATAATATCTCAATTCATTTGCTAATGCCCATGTTACTACAAACCCAATATTAACACTGTTATTATTTATTATCTATATTACCTTAGTGCATTGGAGCCCTGCTAAAGGACCTGAAACCTGTACTAGTTTTAACAGTAGTTTTCAGATGTCCGGATTTTTTTTTTTTCAAGCTGAGTTGGGTGGGAGATCACTGTGTAATTAGAGTACACAATGTTTTTAACAGCTAGTGGTCCTGCAAATCAGATTATAGTCTCTCTTTCCACAGGCAGTCAACCTTTTCATTTCACCGCATCAGCTCTGTAACCATAAATTCAAGTGCCTGAGTGATCCATAACAGGGAGTTTTCAAGTTCTCCCAGTGTCTCGTTTGATTTAACGGAGCGTAGTTAAATTATTCAAATAACAGCAGCAATGCAGGCATGGTGACTCAGCAGTACCTGCGGCAGTGCAGTCAGATTCCTGCTGCTCCACATCGGGAACAGAATCAGAATGGTACACGTGCTGAATTTCCAAATTCTGATTTTCCAGTCAAAAGGTCTCTGTTCTCCCCTGCATCTGAGCTCTGCTTAGCGCATGGAGAAGGGCCTGGTTATGGCTCTCTGATTCTGCAATGGCCCAATCCTGGCATGAACTAGAGCAATTTAGGGGCTGCTATAATATATGCCATTGACGTATGTTCCCTAATGGTCCTTATACCACTGAAGGATTGGCAGAGCAGGCCACAGTCCTGGTCCATCTCTTCCCACACACAACACACCTCCTTCCTCTGACATGTCCCCTACACGCAGGTTGCTGGAACACCTGGTGCAGGCAGGGCCGGCGCAACCCATTAGGCGACCTAGGCGGTCGCCTAGGGTGCTACTATTTGGGGGGCGCCCCGGCCGTCCGTGGAAATTTGGGGGCGGGACCTTCCGCCGCCGCTGTTGGGGGCGGCATTTCGGGGGCAGGACCTTCCGCCGCCTAGGGCACCGGAAAAGCTGGCAGCGCTCCTGGGTGCAGGAGCTGATTTTTCCAGCTTTACCCTACTGGGGAAGTTCCACTCGAATACTCTGCTGTCAAGTTATGGCCAGAATCCAGCCCTTTGTGCTGTCTGAGAGGGCACAGGGGTTGGATGGTGATGCTGAATCTGGCCCAAGAAGCAAGTTGCCTAGGGAAATGAGGTGGCAAGTTCCTATTGTTGCTTACAAGAGTTATACTTCTAAATCCTCTAAATACAGGCCTGAATAATTTCCATCTGAGTGGACCACAGTGCTGTGCAAATGAAAACAAGAGCAACCCTGCTAGGATAATGATCTATCTGTGCAAGGAGGCAGAAGGCTGGTTCTATTCTACTATAACTCTAATAGCCTACAGCAACAATGCCGTCTGCTCCCATCTGTCGGTGTCTTAGTGGACACTGACCTCAATCCATGTAATTGCGTGTAAGGCCGAAGGGAGGAAATGGGCAGTAATAGGCCACATTTGAATCTGCCAAACAAAATCTGCATGTGCCAAGATAAGTTTAGCAGATGTTTGAGTTGTGACCTTGCTTCACCACACTGCAGTGCTGTGTTGATCAGTTGCCGGGGACCATATTCTAGCAACCCATGTTAAGAGCACATGCTGCAAAGCAAAGCCAACCATTTTCTAATACACTCATCCAGGCAGACCCCCATATGCTTCAGTACGAGTTTGAATTTGGGCTACTATAAACAGTCAAACACAAACTCTTCTGGGTTCACCCACCACTGATTTTGTGCTATTTCAAAGCACATGTGGTTGGATTATGGTATCCTGCAGGATACTAATGACTCTTGTGCCTATAGCATTTCACAAAATGCGAGGCCCTATAACTCTGTGGAATACTAATAACCGTATTAACTGAGGAGGGACAGGTCTGATACCTACATCGTCTGTGTTCTGGATTCAAGTCCTGGCTCTGCCACTGCCACTGACCGTATCCCTGGAATAACAATATTTACCTCACTGGGTGTTCCTATTAATTCATTCTTTGTAAAGCACTCGAGGCTTCTTGGGTTCTAAAATGATAATATTGTAAATCTTCTTTGTAGGTACAGTACAGGTCACAGTTTCAAAGCCTTGATTAAGCTATTTGTATACATTCTGTAATGCAGGATTTGAATCTCCACTATATGGCTTGGAAATAGGGTCGCCGAGGACCATATTCTAGCATCCCATCTTAAGAGCACATGCTCTTTCCACCGGAATGTCCGGTCGAAAAGGGAACTTGGCAGTGTCAGGTCAGCACAATAAAAATGCGGTTACCTGCAGTAACTGGCCTCTGCCACCAGGGGATGGGAAGAGCAGCAGTTGCTGCTGGAGCCTGGAGAAGCACTCAGCAGCGGCTCCAGTGGAGAGAGGTACCGGCGACTCCCCTGTCCTGCCCCGAGCGCGGCTTTCCCTCCCCCGCCCTGCTCCACTCACCCTTCCTCCACCCCTGGAGCGCACCTCTCTCCCTGTCCCTTCCTGCCCCACTCACCCTTTCACTCCCAGAACCCTGCTCAGCTGGCAGGGGGAGGGTGGTGGAGAGAGCAACCAGCGACTGTGGGGGAGGGAGGAGGAAAGAGGACCGGGGGCAGGGCCTCAGGGGAAGAGGCGGAGCAGGGGGCAGGGGTGGTTCTGGCGCTCAGTGTCCGGTTTTCACAAATGAGAAAGTTGGCCACCCTACTTGGAAAATTCTGTAATGGTGGACGGGCTGTTGAAATAACCCACACACCAGCATATGCTACCAAAATACTCTATAAGTAATAGTATATCCTGGCCCATGTGATATCTGAAAATATACGCCTGGTCGGGTGTCGACTCAGCGTAGTGAAGACACCACGGTAAGTAGATCTAAGTACGTCGACTTCAGCTATATTATTCACGTAGCTGAAGTTGCATAACTTAGATTGACCCTTCGCCCCCCCCCGAGTGTAGACCAGGCCTAAGGGAGAAAAGTAATATAGTAATAGATTGCCATACACCTTGCCAGTCCTTCTCTTGTATAACATCATGCAGCTCTTTCCCTGTGGTGGAAGGTCATAATAAAATTGAAGAAGTCTCCAATCAAGCTTTATAGACATGGGAAAAATTCAGCCACTTATGTAATGTACTTGGACGTTCAGAAAGGCTTTGACCAGGTCCCTCACCAAAGGCTTTTAAGAAAACTAAGCTGCCATGGGAAAGAGGGAAGTTCCTCTTATGGATCTGTAACTGGTTAAAAGAAAGGAACAAAAGGCTAGGATTGGATAGTCAGTTTTCACAATAGCGAGAGGTGAATAGCGGGGTCTCTCCAGGCTCTATACTGGGACCTGTGCTGTACAACATATTCATAAATGATCTGGAAAAGGGAATGAACAGTGAGGTGGCAAAATTTGCAGATGAAACAAAATTACTCAGCGGAGTTAAGTTCAAAGCTGACTGCAAAGCGCTACAAAGGAATCTCACTAAACTGGGTAACAAAATGGCAGATGGAATTTGATGTTCATAAGTGCAAAGTTGTGCACACTGGAAAAATAATCCCAACTATACATACATAATTATGGGGTCTAAATTAGCTGTTACTACTCAAGAAAGAGATTTTATAGTCATCATGGATTGTTCTCTGAAAATATCTGCTCAATGTGCAGTAGCAGTTAAAAAAGTTAACAAAATGTTAGGAGCCATGAGGAAAAGAATAGATAATAAAACAGAAAATATCATAATGCCACTATATAAATCCATGGTACACCCACACCATGAATACTGCATGCAGTTCTGGCTGCCCCATCTCAAAAAAGATATATTAGAAAAGGTGCAGATAAGGGCAACAAAATGATTAGGGGTATAGAAATGCTTCCATACAAGCAGAGATTTAAAAGACTGGAAATGGTTAGCTTAGAAAAGAGACAACTAAGGGGGATACAATAGAAGTCTATAAAAGCATGAATGGTGTGGAGAAAGTGAATAAGGAAGTATTACCCCTTCACATAACAAAAGAACCAAGGGTCACCCAATGAAATTAATAGGCAGCAAGTTTAAAACAAACAAAAAGGAGTACTTCTTCACACAACACACAGTCAACCTGTAGAACTCATTGCCAGGGGATGTTGTGAAGGACAAAAGTATAACTGGGTTAAAAAAAAGAACGAGATAAGTTCATGGAAGATAGGGCCATCAATGATTATTAGCCAAGATGGCCAGGGATGCAACCATACTCAGAGTGTCTCTAAACCTCCATCTGCCAGAATCTGGGACTCCGACAACAGGGGATGGATCACCTGTTTTGTTCATTCCCTCTCAAGAATCTGGCATTGGTGACTGTCGGACGACAGAATACTGGGCTAGATGGACCATTGGGTTGACCCAGTATGGCCGTTCTTGTGTTCTTAAGAAAAGTTCTGAATAAAAATGTAGGCCGATGGATAAAACCACCAGCCAGAAAAGAAAAATACTGCTCTCACCAGCAGCAGAGTTTCAGTCTCTTTTCTCAGGCCACTCAACTACTCAGAACAGAGGGCCCCAATTGCTAAAGAGCTTTCCAGTTTCTCAACTCTTTTGCCATCACCACTTTCTCCTCACCTTCCTAGCCCCACCCCGAACACCCATGTGACAGGCAAGGGTCTGGGTTAACCCTTTAGGTACTAGGCTTGTGAAACATCTTTCTACCTTGTCACAAAACAAAGAAATTGGTGGCCATGATAAATAATGTAACAAGTGAAATCCTCTATTCTTTAACATAAAGAAACTCTGCAAGGAATGACTATTTCACGTGGAATTAGGAAGCTGCTCCTTCACACACACACACACACACACACACACGCACACACACACACACACACACACACACACACACACACACACACACACTCTGCTGCACAAATTCTTGTCATCTGGTCAGACCAGTGGTTGATTTAGTCCAGTAGCCCATCACCAACCAGGCCAGTACCTGATGCTTCAGAGGAATGTGTAAGAAGGCCTGCAGTGGGCAGTTATGGAATAACCTGCCCATAGAAAAAAATTCTTCTTAGTCCCCATTAGTTAGAGTTTGGTTTGTGCTCTGAAGCAGGAGAGTTTATAACACTTCCAAAACTCCTGTTTATTATTTTAGTATTTTCTATTATAACTCTGTCTCTCCTTATCTATGGGAATGTTCATTAACTGTACATATTAGAAGTATATTTTTTAACTTTCTTTCAACAGTGCCCTACAAAGCACTGGGGAAACTAGGAATTTATCATTTCCCTTGTCCCGTGCTACCAGACAACTGACATTTTACTTAATCTACACTACAGGAGACTCATATCTGTGCACATTTTATCATTTCGTAGTACAGGACCATTGGGATGTGCCATTTTCCAAGCACTCTGGGTAACAATCCTAAGCAGAATATGAGATGCTTTGAGAAATTGGCTTTGATACTTAATTCCTACTTTTTTCCTCTGACATTTGCTGCTTTAGAGTTTGGATGTTAGTCTTGTTCTAATGAGAAGCTCAGGAATAGGACTGTCACCTACTGAGCACTAGAAAGATTGATGGTAGGGAGGAATATTATATACAAAACATAATATCTATATTGGCTAATATATAAAAAAACACTAATATATAAAACACACATATGGAGTCCCTGGGTGAAATTATTTTCCCATTGAAGTCAATGGAAGTGTTCTTATTGACTTCAATAGGTCCAGGATTTCATCCTGTGTTTCTAGATAGCCAACTAGACAGATTTTATTTTCAGGAAGCATATAATGTGTATGTATTTTAATATTTTTTGAGCATTTGCCTAGAGGTTGTTGTTTTTTTGCAGATATACTATATAAATTGGCTGAATAAGTAAACAATACATCTTTTATTTCAATAGACTGTTTGAAGCAGGGAAAGGAGTGCTTCCATCACAGTGATGGAGACTGTGGAATTATTATTATTTTATATATTATTTGTCTATTTTTTTTTTGGTCTGCTCAAGAGAAAGTTTTATCTCAGATAAGTCTCAGATAAGTAGTGGCAGAAATAAAAAAAGCAGAGTAAGATTTCCTAGTATGTCCAAGTAGAAGGTTATTTCCCATTGAAATTGGTAATAGTGCATTTGGGAAGATGATCATTCAGCTTTCAAAGGAAGGAAGCAGATGTAAGTTATCTACCTCTGGTGGGCTGGAGTGGTGGTGGTGGGGTGGGGGGGGGGAGGGGGAGAGGCGTGGGTGAAATAAAATAATCAGTTCTGAAGAAATTGTACCTGAACATTTCACCTCTCAATTCTGGAGGCAGCTTAGACCATTTTGTTTTATGGCTAAAATTCTTGGCAAAAAGACTTCTTTTCCTGTGGTTTCCTGGTAGAGGAGACTCATGAAGGCTGAGGGGCCTGAGATGTGGGATCTCAAAACAAGCACCCTGCTTGAAGGCTTTATTGTATCTTAGGTAATATTCCTCCATTTGGCACATAAGCCCAAATGTACAAAGCTAAATGAAGTAGCTGATGTACTTGTAATTCAGCCCAGTTAGCAAAAATTTTAAATCACGCCTGAAAATAATGAATAATTCACAAGTCATTGGAGTGACCACAGGCAGACAAAGTACAGGCTGTGCTGAAAGAATAATTTCCATCGTGGAAAAAGAGAACTCTGCATACTGTGACTGCTGATTATAAGCAATTACTTCAAGCTAAGTCGGCAAACTCTCCAAACATAATGCACAGCCCATTGAAGTCCATGGCACTGACTTCAATGAGGCTAAAATCTGATCCTCTATGAATAAAACAAAGGGTGCAGATTCCTCATTATCTTCTGAGGTGCTTGCTTTCAAGACTAAATCTTGAAGCTAGAGATAAAACCCAAACTGCTTATTCTAGAGCCAAGAATCAGGACACCTCCTTCAAGGGCAAACTCAGAACAGGCAGCTCAGGGGAGGAAAGTTCTATGATCTTATTCTCACTAAGTTTCCTCCAGACTCAAACCACATGGTGAGCTCCTAAGCTTGGAATCACTGTCCCACTCTGGCCAGACTGTGTCCCTAAAACACAGGCTCACATGCTACATCTCCCCTGAGAGTGCTCTGGGATTGGGTTTAGTGCTTCCTCTTTCTCACTGGCCCACAGAAGAAGCATGCCCATCGTGCTACCCACTAGACAGGTGCAGCTCATGATCCTCTCTGCAGATGGTCCTCCTACCTCTCCCTGATCTTTTAGGGGTGTTACCAGGGAGCTATGCATGCAATTGTGGCTGGCCCTTGTGCAGCAGATGCAAAGGAAAATAAGACTCTTTGGACTTTCTCCAGGCCTTTCTGCACCCACAAAAGGGTAGCCACAATCTAGCCCCGAGCAGCAGATATTTCAGTCTCATTTTCAAGCCTCTTAACAACATTAGCTGAAATTATTGCTCCCCAGCATTCCCTCGCTGCTCCCCTGGGTCTGTAATTACAGCCTCCCTGGCAATCTAATTAGTGTAATCCCAGCATGAAATTTCAACTGATGGTGACAACAGTATTTTACTAACCCATTACCCCTGTCCTCATATAGGAAACCATCCTGGATTTATGGAGAAAAAATAGAATTTTTATGCCCCCAAGGACTGCACAGCTAATGCATTTGAGATGCCTTCATTTTGAATATCTATTCAGCAAGGAAAAATGTATGGGCCCTGCTTCAAAAACCATTGCTGACTTCAGTGGGCTTTGGATCAGGCCTATAATGCATTAAAGCATGTGTTCCTTAACAGTTACAGCATCCTGGTGTGGAAATATTATGCAATTGCCTATGTCTTTTTTGTCTTTGTCACAATAGTGGTTTTCCAGGGGTTTATTCACAATATTTAAATGAACATTTCAGTTTTAGTCAAACATCAAGAGCAGCTTTCATATTAATTTACTATCCCAAGGTGTAGGATTTTAATGTGTTAATCTATGGGACAGGTGGGCCATATTTTAAGGCAAGAGCAAATGAGGGGTACTATGGAGCATTTGAGAGAGAGAGAGAGAGAGAGAGAGAGAGAGAGAGAGAGAGAGAGAGAGAGTAATATGGACCCAGATCCTCAAAGATATTTAGGCACCTAACTCCCATGGAAATATCTTTGAGGTCTGAGTAATGCTGATTATTATCCAGTTTAGTGTCAATTTGCTATGGCCCAGTGAATTCTTTCTAATTACATAGACACTGGTGGACCTGAAGGCAATGGAACTATACTGATTTATATACAGAGCTGAGGCTCTGATGTACTGTATCCAATGTGACCACTGGATGGTTTTCTGATCATCTGGACATTGTCAGCAGACCCAGTGTTTGGCTCTCTTATCACTTAGGTGAAGTGCCCAATGTAGTTTCTCATGTACGTGATGTTTTCTAAAGTTTATCCAATTCCTAAGTGACTGAGGGGATTGGGGAGACAAGTTGTGTTTGACTCTTGCCTTCAGGTTGAACAAGTCATGGAAGGTAACATTTTTAGGCTCAGCCCGGGACAAGGGAAATAGTGAATCCCAGGGCCCAGGCAGCTGACGTTTGTATAACTGTCTTGATGTAGCGGCTCAGAGGGTAGCACTGGTATTATGTGACCTCAACCCTAGAACAGAAATCTCCATTGGTATGTTGCACCTGCTGGATGAGTGTTTTTTTATTTAATCTTCCTTTTGATTGTAATGTTTATAGCATACTTGCATATCCTGAAAGAAAAGATGTGGTTTATACTAGGGCACAACTAGGGGCAAGGTCTAAATGACCTAGTAGGTCTTCTCCATCTCTGAACTATTTCCCTTCATTACATCAAACTACCTAGTATCTGTGCAGTCACCACACTTCGAATAGTACTTTACACACAGAGCAGAAAGAGAATCAGAACATCCATAAAATAATCCCTCACTTAGGGTTAAATTTACTTCTGTGCAGACTTATGCACCATTTAAGTCTCAATTAATTTCTATTTTCAGGGCTTAAGTGGGACTTAAATAGTCCATATGCCTTGCGCTGGGCCTTTGCACAAAGATGAATTTCATCCATTCAGACTCATAAGAGTAATAAAATTAAAATAACACCAGTTCACTTGAATAGCTTTTTAACAGGATGTAACATGGCTGCTATAGAAGTAGCTATTTGCTGGGTTTGTTTTCTCCCAATACCAGTACACCCACGAAGATGCACATTTCTGCTTCTTTAATGATTTCTGATGTCAGTTCAGAGATTGCTCATTTATTTGACCTTCTGTTTGTTTTGCACCAGGGTGAATGTTCTCAGAAGTGCTATTACATCTTTGTCATCGAGACCATCTGCGTGGCTTGGTTCTCGCTGGAGCTCTGCCTCCGATTCATTCAGGCGAAGAGCAAGTGTCACTTCTTCAGAGGCCCCCTAAATATCATTGATTTCTTGGCTATTTCACCCTATTATGTTTCCCTCATAGTGGTAGATGACGAGCCAAATGAGGAGGCTGAGAGGCCGAGCAGCAACTCATATTTGGAGAAGATTGGACTGGTGCTACGAGTCTTACGTGCCTTGAGGATCTTGTATGTAATGCGCCTTGCCAGGCACTCATTAGGCCTGCAGACTTTGGGGCTCACGGTTCGAAGGTGCACCCGAGAATTTGGCCTGCTTTTGCTCTTCTTGTGTGTAGCTGTCACCCTGTTTTCTCCCCTGGTCTACCTGGCTGAGAATGAATCTGGGAAGGTCCTTGAATTTACAAGCATTCCTGCCTCATACTGGTGGGCTATCATCTCAATGACCACTGTGGGATATGGAGATATGGTACCAAGAAGTGTCCCGGGCCAGATGGTGGCGCTGAGTAGCATCCTCAGTGGGATTCTAATTATGGCTTTCCCAGCAACCTCGATATTCCACACTTTCTCCCATTCCTATTCAGAGTTGAGAAAACAACATGAAAGATTACAGTCCCGGCTAAACAGGATAAAAAACATCAATCACTCCGGTGAAATGGATACCTTCAATGAGACAGACAGCTTGATTTCAGAGGCGCCAATGTCACCGATTAAGTACATTTACACAGGAAACTAAGGCTTGCTGCAAAATATGTCTGAATACATGAATAAAGCAAAGCAACAACGTGGGTGACTTACCATGTGCAATGCAATTGCTGAAATGGGTGTAATAAATTGACCAAGCCAAATGGAGTCTTACAATACAGCACTACGGACTTAGTCTTTCATCACTTTGACTAAGGAAGTCAAAGGTCAGGGGTTATTCAACAAAAGATATTTATTAAGCACTACTATTCTCTTCTTATTGATAAAACTAGTGTTAAAGTCCAACTTTGTCTATATCGTATGGATATCCTGCTGAATCCCTAACACTGAATGAGTAGCAAGCAGAATTTTGCTGGCCTAAATAACAATTGTTCTTTTGTTTGCCTTTGAATTTCCAATGTTCTTTGCAATTAACACCTGGAGCTACGCATTATTGCCCTTTTTACAATGCTCATCAACTGGCATGTAGAAGAGTCCTTGATATCAATACTTATCTCTATCCAAAGGCACCAACAAGCTTAAATAAAAGTTTTTAAAGCTTGTTCTGCAGTTACATAATCTATATATAAGTAAAGAATTGCACTGCTACTGTAAATGATTTACATAATCCCATAAAAGACTTTGCTTAAAATGCAATTTCAATCTGACATCTGTAAACATTTCACACTAGATACAAAAAGTTTTCAGACTTTTTTCTTACATATACTCGACTCAGATAATGACGAAAGAATAAAAAAAGCTTAGTGACTAAAAGAGAGGAATCAATGTTATCCTGTTTATTGGAGTGTGATGGTGTGTCACCGTGTATAAAAGGTTAAAAATAAATCTAGCCGACATGATAGCACTCTCTAAATATTCAAAGGGCATAAATTTTGAACAGTGAAATGAATTATTTAGGGTGGGACAATGGGTGTAGTTAGGAATGAGGGGATTAAACAGGAAAGGGTTTGGTTGAATATCAGGAAACATTTCCAGAAAGGTATTTGGTTTGGTTTCCTACAGAAAATCGTGGACACGTCACTTGGGACATTTAGATCCGGACAGGTCTAGACAATAAACTGCAGTGTTACCTCATGGGATAATCTAGATGGCCTAGATAGATTTTTGCAATTCTAACTTCTTAGATGCTCTGAATTAAATTAATTGGGACCTAATTTAAAGTGTGGGGTCTAACTTTATGAACTAATGCGTGAGTTCAGCATGGTACTTACATTTAGGGCTTGTCTACACAACGAGTTAGTACTCAGCAAACTGGGGCATAAAGTTACAGCACGCTAGCATGCCTCACATCAACTGTCCACGTAGGCCCTAGAAGTTCCCTTGTGTGTTTGACCTTTTGCTGTTTGAAACTGTAGTGCACAAAGCACATGAGGGAACTTTTGGTGGATGGTAGCAGTGTCCACATGGCCAGTAATAAGCTTGCCGTAGTCCACATAGCTTGCCGTGCACTAACTTGTCCTATAGACATTCCCATAGGCTTCAATGGGACTAGTCTTTTACTTAAAGTTAAGTATATATTTAAGTACCTTGCTGAATCAAAGCCTAAATTAATTAAGTTTCAGACCTGATTGGCAGTCTAAATTAATGTGTTTTTAAAAATCTTACTAAAGTCCCATGAAAGTGAATATTATGGTCCACATTTTCAAAAGGGCTTGGTTATATATGCACCACTGCAAAGCTCCAATCTCACGCCGTACTTTGCAGGACAAAGCTCCAAATGCATTCACATTAATTGTAAACATATAAATGTTCAGGAAATTGCACATGCAATCACCTTATTTGCACACATAAGCACGTGCAAATACAGCGTAATGTGACTGCAATGGGTGTTTACACATTTTGTGTGGCTCACCCTTCACGTGGATATTTGAGAACTTTGGCCTGTATTTATCCTAACTACCTCATTGTTTATAAATAGTAAACCACAACCAGGCTTATTTATCATTGCAATTGGCTGAGAGAGGGTTACATGACTTGGAATTAAGTCCTGTATTGTCCGGCGTTTGACCCTGTGACCTAAAACAAAGAAAACTCAGCAGCTCAGAGATCTGATGCTCCAACATAATCAGGGCATGAAGATACTGTATTTGAGGCATTTAAACTTATTTCACAGACTGAACCAAATTCTGCCCTATTTTATACCTGTATCCACCTGATTTCTATCTGAAACTAAGCTCTACCCCATATTGTCCTACCTGCCAGCAAGTCTTTAGAGCTCTGGCCCCCAAACTGTGGGGGGCATGCAGCAGGGCCTGGGCCAGCACCCCCTGCTCCAGCCCCAGCCCCAGCTCTGCTCTACCCCCTGCCCAACTCTGCTCTCATTCCCTCTCCACCTCCAGACCAGCTCTGCATCTAGCTCCAGCTGTTCCCCCATCCCCAGTTCAGCCCCCAGCTCTGCCTTCAGCCCAAGCTCCTCTGCTGAGCCAACTGTGCAATAAAGAAGGGGGGATGCAGACAGAATCCATTATTGGTAAGGGGGGGCCTGACAGGAAAAGTTTGGGCACCATTGCTTTAGAGCAGTGTTTCACAAACTTGGGATGCCACTTGTGTAGTTAAAGCCCCTGGCAGGCCGGGCCGGTTTGTTTACCTGCCGTGTCCGCAGGTCCGGCCAATCACGGCTCCCACTGGCCACGGTTCGCCGCTGCAGGCCAATGGGAGCTGCTGGAAGCGGCGGCCAGTAAGTCCCTCGGCCCGCACCGCGTCCAGCAGCTCCCATTGGCTTGGAGCAGCGAACCGCGGCCAGTGGGAGCCGCGATCGGCCGAACCTGCGGACGGGGCAGGTAAACAAACCAGCCCGGCCCGCCAGGGGCTTTCCCAACACAAGCAGCGTCCCAAGTTTGGGAAACACTGCTTTAGAGTATATACCTCTGTGAAATACACATTTACATTAAAGCATTGGTACTCTCTGGAAACATATATAATTAGGCAATGCCACTGATTTTCTTTCTTAAATTAGTAGTTTTTATCGGTTGAAGAATTATTTCAACATGATTAAATGCATAACGAGCCCAGCAAAATTGTTCTAAAAAAATTAAATAACCGGAGAAGTGCATGGCCTTTTTGTTGATGGCAAGTGTTGTATCAGTTTAATTTCTGATGCGTCCTTTGTCAAGGGGCTATATCATGCTCAGTCAAAGGTCCCAATGAGCTAAGCCTCGATCCATCACTTAAGCACATGTTTAAGTCCTACTGAAGTCAATGAAGTATACACCTGTTGAATAGAAGTGGGGATTACTCCGCTGAAGCGGGTGTTTCCATGCTTGCCGACTTCGGGCCTTAAGATACATTTCTATCTCTAATTGCTCTCATCCTATAGCTTGGTCTGGGCTGCACTGGCTTCCATTGAAATTGTCCGTCATGATTCACTATGTTATCAGAAAGAAAAAAAAATGTGTTGAAAGGAACATTTAGTGCCTGTGTAATTCAATCTAGTAATGAATTCAGTACAAGCAGTTACAATTAACGGATGTTGTTGCTGCCAAGTACATATCATTTCATAACCAGACTTAATTAAAAGAATAGTTGAGGTGCCTGAAGTTTAGCTGCTCTTAGTTTCAGGTCTGTTTTTTCCTCCTCATCTAAACCTCAGAAACAGCAATCAGCAGCATTGAGAAATACAGTCTATTATCAAAGTAGGGACCATGATTTTAGCTCTTACTGATAGCAACACATTCCTTTTAAAGCACAGGCCCTATCTCTGTCCCTGGGGTCAACCTGCTGCTGGTCATAGCTGGGTCACAAGGTTCCCCTTCCAACTCCTGCTCATGCTTCCATGTTTGGGGAGACTGGAAGAGACCTCATCCTGCAAGCCAGCTATTGACTCCACACATGGAGGGCAACACCACACACAGTCTAGCTCCTGCTCCAGATTTGCTGCCACAGCAACTGCTGAAAGAGGAAGCGAAATGGTTGGAGACAGCTGTAGAGTACAATGTAGGGGCTGCAGTGAGAAATTGACACAATCTGAAGGATCCCTCAAGATATTAATTAGAGATGGATCAAAAGAAGGATCATAGACCCTCACCTGCTTTTGAACTTTGCTGGAGTTTGGATTTGGATTCCCTGAACAAAACCCACACACTATTGTACTGGTTGCAGGTCAGACCCCAAGAATCTTATTTTTCTAATTCAGTGCAGCTGCACCAGAAATCTCACCAGACCAGTGATTCATTATCCTAGTGCTAATACAAATTATAGCTGTTTGAAAGTCACAATTTTATTTTCCTTTCAAAAATTTGCAGGGGAATGTTTGCCGGTGTGGGTTTGCACTTCGAATTTCAGTGTGTGCATCAAAAATATAAATTTCCACATGTTTCCAGTGCAAAGACCATTTTATCTTGGCAATCGGCCTGTTTTTCTTGAAAACATCCATTTTCACTTAGAAAAAGGGAACCATTCTGCTATGGGCCCTGCTTAGAGAACTTGCATATAAATGGTCTCATAACTAAATAAATAAATACAAGTGTTTTGAATTTTATTATAAAAATATTTTTCCACCTGAAATTAATGCATATAGAGCAGTGTTTCCTAGTGGATAGAGTGCATCACCTCTGTGCCTCAGTTTCTCCATCTATAAAATGGGGCTAATGAGACTGATCTCTGTAAATCGCTTTGCAAGCTATTGATGAAAAGTTCTATATAAGAGCTGGGCATTATGATTTTTATATTTTATTTTATTGTATGTATTATTAGCATATAACATCATTGGCAAAACTCCCACAGCCTTCACTGGTGGAGGATTTTGTTAGCTTAGTCTGTTGTTGGGTATCATGGAATGTGCTACAGCTTAACAGCTGTCTTCATTGTACAGCCTGAGGTTTGTATCCCACACACTAGCATTCATATATAATTAAGGATACAGGGTTTAATATTTAACTCAGATAAATTCATCAGTGGGATTAGTGTGATAGTCTGATTAATTCTGTTACAATTTACTCCTGAATATACTGCATATTTTAATCATGAATCAGACAGAAAAGCAAAGCAATTTAGGTGCACTCAGTATTGTTATTTCAAACTTTATTAATGAAGGGAGAATTATACATTTCTGCTGAATAAAATTGACTAAGCACCCTCAACTAAATCTTATTCATAATGAATTGTGCATAATGAATTGTGATTATTATGCAGTAAATTATTTTAAAGCTTGATACTAACCTTTAAATACAGATGAAGACATAGCAATATTCATGGAAATGAAAATGAAAACAAGTTCTCTAATAGACTGACAGAAAGTTTTAGTCTCCTAACACTAGTGATTTTTCTTAATCACTCATTAAAATAAAACAAAGTGTGAAGATTTACTGTGTAATATTCATTTTCTAATCAGTCATAGAAGGTGAAAGGCCAGATAATGCAGCCCAGCTCCCTGCCGATGCATGATTGTTCTTTATTGTATGTAAGCTACTGTTCTGTCCAATCTAGTTTAAAAGATCTCAAATGATAGGGCTTCCACTATTTCTCTTGGAAGATTATTGCACAAGCCTAATACCAGAAGTTACAGATGGAAAAGACCTATTAAGTCAAATAATATATGAATAACATTGAACATTTTTAACATACACACTGATATCTTTTCTGGCCTCTCTTTTGGGAGATTCAAGTAGGTTTTCCCTGTAAGCAAAGAACAAAAACTAGGTAAAATAGTACTCTTTGTTTCTGGGCAGGCAACATTTATCTATCTTGATTTCTACTATGTCATTGTATGTAAGAGTTCACCACATAGTGGACAAAATTTTCAGCTTATGGGTGCTGTTCATTTGTTCTATTCATTTTTTGCATTGTTAGGATTGGTCTCCTAAATTACATAGCATTTTTTTTCTGGGTGGCTGAAACAAAGAATGAAGAACAAAGAATGATTTGTGAACGGACTTGTTTGTCCATAGGCACCTGTGTATGTAAGCAGAGAGGAGTATTGGTAGGAAGAACAATGCTTCCCTAACTGTTCTTGCAAACAAATGTATTTTTCACAAATAGTGATTTTTAAGATGTACAAACATTATCAAACAAAAATATTCATTCAACTTTTGATGGTTGTTTGCAAAACTTGACCAAGCCCCACTCATAAGACATCATCCATGGATTCTGAAAATGCATATGCATTTAGGAAGGCGTCTATGAGGAAACAGATTTCTCTAGATTCTGTCACTCTGGTGTTGTATGAAAAGTTTTATTTAGGTCTCTTTGTTAATGCAGAGTCGCTATGAAAATACAACCTTCTTCCAGCTGGCCATTATACAGGATCCGTTATACATGTACTGCTGATATCTCCCATGGCCACTTTAGTGTGACTTGGTGAAAAATGGATGAGATTTAGTGGCCTTTTGGAGGAGGATTTGTGGCTGAGAGAATAACTAGCAAAAATTCATACTCAACATCTAAGTGAACAGAGATTCCAGGTAGCTAACATAAGCCCTGAAATGTTGGGATGACTCCCCAAAAGTATCTGAACTTTTGTGGTTCCTTTTTCTGTGATCACCCCCCCACCCCTTTTTGCAACTGTTAACATTCTACTCCCAATTGACCCCAAATCCCAGCAACTTGTTCTACCTTTGGTTCTCAAGGTAAGTTATGTGCCCAGCAGCTGTTGTAGTCTCTCTGCTCAGTTCCAATGCCTGGTCTACATGAAAAATCTCTCACATGCAGTGCATTCTGGGGCTTCCTCTTTTATGAATGAAATTTCCATTCGGACTGACACCAGGGACCAAGAGATTGGTGCAGTAACTGGGACCTGGAACATTAGCACCATGGGAGGGAAGCCTATGAAGCATCTTAGCCAAACTTTAAAGTAGAGTTGGGGGTCAGGTTGGAGACAGGCTGAATTGTCAGGCTGGATTTTATTCTTTCTTGATTTGGTTACCTATGACAAAACCAAATGGCCTGCAATAAGGAAATGCATGTGTCCAATAGGAAATGGTTGGAATAGACCCTTTGGATAATTTTTTAGAAAGTTATAATCTGATCTATCACCATTAATAAATTCCATAACTACGTAATGAAATGTAACCAAGCAGACAGCACCTATTGGTACTTGAAATTTTAAATCTTTAATATGAGGTCCACTGCTTCATACATGGCAATTTTACTTTAATAAAAAAAAAAGACTTTAGTGCAGTGATACTCAGACTGAGGCTTAGGAGCCGCAAGTGGCTCTTCAATGTGTCTCCTGAAGCTCTTTGTAGCACATGATATTAAAACACTGTGATTTAATTATTAACCAATTTAAGTTATTAACCAATCAGGATGCTTTTACTATGTTATTAACCAATTGTAGAATACTTGGTCAGCCATTATGCTGGGAGAATTATATATATACAAATAGTAAATGAAACAATAAATTCATACTACTGTGGCTCTTTTGGGTAATGTTGATCAGTAGTTTGGCTCCTGAACCAAAGAGGTCTGAGTATCACTGCTTTAGTACGTAATGTAGTTGGCCAGAGTTCTGTATATATAGCAATAAAGTAATATCTTCCAAATATTCTTGCTCAGTAGTTCTAGTGTTCAGCTATGTACCAGCTACCATTAGACACAAATCAGTGGTTATTATCTTGAGTGTTTCCATGACCATTTACTATCACCAGCTGTCATCAGACTATGACTTTTATCAATAAGAACAAATTAGATCTAAAGTATTTTTCTTCTCCTTAAAGTGACTCATATACACCTGAAAAGTTGCAATATCTATCTATTTCTAGTCCATAAGTGGGTCCTGATTCTCCATTGCCTCGTGCCACTTACATCAGTGCAAAGTGGAAGTAAAGTGTTTCCAAATTAGAGTAGTTGCATTTTATACCCACCTTGCACAGTTGAAAATGATGACACAAGCTGTAAGACAGTGGAGAATGTGTCCTAATGGTATCTCCATGCCAGTACAATAACTTTTCAGATCACACTAATTACCGGCATCATATTATCACAAACGACATGAACTTTTATTATAACAAAACCTTTGCTGAGCTTTTCATAGCTTGTCTTTTAGTCAGCCTAATGTTTCTGTCCCTTTCACCCACAAAGATGGACAAGGATTAGACCAGATACATTCTAAATTCTGTGTCTCCAGAGTTCATTTTTCTGCTTGCTTGCATATGGAACCGTATGAGGAAATGCCAGTTTTCCAGAAGACATGCTATCTCAATAAAGGATATTTTTCCCCAATCCCAAACTTATGGATATAGTGCAATAAACACTGAAGATTACTTGACTCCATTAATGGACGAAAAAAGCCGATAAAACATACGGTGAGCCTTTTGTTTCCGTTAATCATCAGGCAGGAGGACTGACTGATAAGCAAATGTGTTAAGATTTTCTAATTACAAATTTCACTTGCAAATTACTTCTTTCTTGACGTATCTTCGTTACAGGAACACAGCAGATAAACAATATGGTGCAAAGAACTATATTTTTCAATGGGCTAGATTCTAAGCTGATGTAAAGAGACCTAGTTCCATTGAAGCAATGTTGTAGAAGGAACAGATAGGTCCTTACTGAAAGGGAGAAACTACTTTTCAAATACGAGTCTCTTCAATAATCAGTAAAAATGAAATGAGAAACAGAATTCTACTCTGTTTTAGAAGGAAAACACTGGTCCTAGAAGGGACTGTTTTAAGGTAGATAGTTTCATGCTGCCTGCAGGATGCCAAATGATGGAGCATCAGAGCCAGATCCTCAGCTGGTGTAAATCAGCACAGCTTTATTGAAATCAATGCACCGTTCCCAGTTTACACCAGTTGAGGAGAAGGCTTTAAGGCCCAGATCCTCAAAGGTATTAATGGGAGTTAGGCACCTAAATACCTCTAAGGGTCTGGGCCTAAATGTTCTTCTTTCTGCTGCAGCAATCTCTCTTCCATCCCTGTCATTCGGGATGCTGCATTAAACCTATTGTGTTATTCAGAGGTGTAAAACAGAGTATTATAAAGAGAGACAGAAAAAGATTATTCATCCTTTTTACCACCAGCACATAAGAATGGTGGGAAGAGCAATCCACCAGATTGGCTTGACCGTGGCACCTTACCGTTCAACATTTTTGCTGTCATGAACTGCAGACCCCAGAAATGCATGGAAGTCAAATATAGACCCCCGTATATTTCCATCCTTAACTGCACTCTGCCATTGCAAGCACCTTTCCCCCACAACCTCCTGAAGCATATACTACCCATTCTCTGAAACAGCAATAACTTAAAGGCTATCTGCTAGAAGGGAGCCTGGTCCCAGTTTTTGAAAGGCAGGGATCTTAATAGGACATTCAAATCCCATATTAGATGGTATTGTGGCTGGCCCCATGTGGGATGCAAGGATGGGCAATGGTGTCATATGGTGGTAGAAGAACATACAAGAAATCTCCCCTTATCCTTGTACAGAAGCCAATTACAACAGAACCATTGTTCTATGCTAGTTCTGATGTTACTCTCTCCAGAGGGAGAGGGGAGAGGCTAGGTTAAGGGGGATATATATGGATAGGTAGAAGTGAGAGGTGGGAACGTCAGTACCTGCAGCTGTCCATTAGAAACCGGCTTGCTATATTCTAGTTTGCCTGGGTCAGGAGAGGATATATTTTAATTAGCGCTCCAGGGAGCTGTTGAACAAGCTCCTCTAGGGCCTGATCATTTGGAAAAGCTGGCTTAATCACAGTTGTTTACTTGCTAGGCGCTGGATAAAAAAGCAGCGCTGAGGGTTGCCAATATTTATTTGTGTGATTCTTTCATTTTATTCAGAGAGTGAGAGCAATCAGCAAAGAAAGTCTCCGGAAACAAAACGAGCCCACAGAAGCATTCATTTTTCCTAAGTGATTTCTCTGTTGAATAATCAAGCTTCTGCTAGGTTTGGGAGCTTTTCTTTTTCAAGAGAGCTTCTTAGCCAAGTGGCTCCTTCCAGGCTCTCACTGGAATGCAGATCACCAAGACTGTCTAAGAGTTTAACAGGAGTTTCCAATTGTACCCACTGCCTGGTCTTTGTAATCAGAGGCCTCACAATATTCATTTAGTTAATGAAAACACAAGACTGTATTTAATTTCAGCAATATTCAAGCATGGATTCTTTTGTGGATGTGTTTTAATTAGTGGTAGAGGATACTGTTCCTAATATATTAAAGGCACTGAATTCGTATATCAAGGGAAAAGCAGAGGGAAGAGCTAACCCAGGGCCTGATCCTGCTAACACATATGTATGTGGGATGTCCCACTGAACTGTGTTTGCCTGACTAGAGCCTTTGATGGAATGGGGAGGCAGTGTGGCCTAGTGGAGAGAGCACTAGAAGACTCAAGAGACTTAGGTTCTATTCCCAGCTGTGCCACCGGTCTTCTGGGTGAGTCAATTCCCCCTCACTGTGCCTCAGTTTCCCCACCTTTTAAAATGGGGATAACGGTACCTCCTTTGTAAAGCACTCAGAGATACAATGCCTAGCACAACAGTACCCTCAGCTCAGTTGGGGTCTCAAGGTTCTACTGCAATGCAAATAATAATACTAAGTGGGAATATCGTGAAGGAAAATACTCTTATGTTGTAGCACTGTTTCCTTACAGGGGATTGCAAGAGGAGTTCTTATTCTCTGTAGCATATGAATTACCAGACTGGATCTGACCAAGGTCCATCTGTCTCTGACAGATGCTTCAGGTGTAAGAAAACCTGTAGCAGGCAGTGATGCAATATTCTGTCCATGAAATATTTTATTCCAACCCCATATGAAAGGCACAATTATAATTGACATCTAGGGCTCCTGTTAGGCAAACACAGTTCAATGGGACTAATCCTCTCCTTTTTACTGTATGTTGGAGAAACATACTGGGCCCAGGATCTGTGACTAGCAGTCAGTAGGTCGAAATCTGATTCTTTCTTCAAATAAGAGCAAGAGAATTCCCACCATCCAGATATTCTTGTCCGCTCATATATGAATTGCATTTACATACTTCTTTGTTACTCAATTAACATTAGATACAAAGCAGGGGGTTGGACTAGATGACCTCCCCTGAGGTCCATTCCAACCCTGATATTCTATGATTCTTCCCTTCTCTCTGTATTTCAGTGACACCGAAGCATCTCCGCTACCCCGATAGTGGAGACTCTCCATCAAAATCTCAGGTGGGGAAGCACTTTTGAAACCAGTTTCCCTTAAGCCCCCACTGTATTTGCTGGGCTGCTTGAAAAAGCCTGGTTGCCCTCTTGTAGGTCTTGCTACTGCTGCTTTAGGGCCACCTAGAGCCATGTGTGCGACCCGGGGAGGGATTATAGAACTGATCACCCCTTCACTAGAAGAGGGATGTTACTGGCATTAACAGCTGTCTAGGAAAGATGGAATTTACAGCTTTGATTGGTTCATATTGAATCAAGATAAAATGTAAAGTAAAATAAACGTATTTTCTTTCATTTTTCTGAACTGAATTACCATTTATTACATGGACAACTTGCATTAGGCAGGGTGATACGTGACAACGCTGAATGCTGTGGTGATATAAGGAAACCTGGGGATCCTTCTATGTCTATTCCCATTCTTTGGCTTACGGTAGCCAGCTGTACCCTACAATACATTTAACCTCCAAGCTGTTGCCTTATGACTGAAGTAAGCTAGCAGTCAGTAGGTCGAAATCGGATTCTTTCTTCAAATCAGAGCAAGAGAATTCCCACCATCCAGATATTCTTGGCCGCTCATATATGAATTGCATTTACATACTTCTTTGTTACTCAATTAACATTAGATACAAAGTAAGGACTTGTCAAGCCCCTTTTCAAGGCTGCCTAAACTTGCTATTCCTGTACTTGGAAGTTTATTCCAGATACTCACTACTCTTTGCATAAAGACGGCTCCTTTGAGTTCCTCCAATTCCTTCCTCAGCTTCTCTTTATCCCTTTTGTATTAGAAACATAACACCTTTATACCATCTGTCCTCTGCATTACCTACAGATTTTTTTGTATACTTGTCTCCATAAGTTACCCTTCGAAGCTCCTTTTCTCTGAGCAATCCAGAGCATGCTGCTCGCTGTAGTCCAACAAGAGCCAGAAGAATGAACCCTCAAAACGTTCACATGCCAAACTAACAGGTACTCATGTAATGTATAACTTGTATCTAGGATGGATACACTGTTGCTTTCATTCCTAGGTACAGGCGTCGATCGCCAGGTTCTAGACTTACAAGGCTGCCCCTTCCCTTAAGCTGCTCTGAAGTGTGGAGAACCACAAACACATGAAAAGCTGCATTGGGTCGTTTGGCCTGACAGTGGAGACTTTGAAAAGCTGATGGTACATTTCAGTGTGGTTTATCATAGGGGCAGGAATATAAACAAGTTTAACAGCCTCAGAAGAACCTTAAAGGGTCAGTGTGGACTCTTCAGCCACAGGGCTGCAATGAAGAGGCAGTTGTACTTCTCCAGCAGAAATTCTCAGGCAAATTTGCCTCCTGGGGCTCTATGGAGCACAGTCACTGTGTCACAGATGAGGTAGGGCTGTCATTCCCATTCCCTTTGTGCTGTGGTAGGTACTAACTTTCCAGAGCCCTCACACTCTCACATGCAAGGACACGGGTTTTCCAAGTCCCCTAAGCCATGCGCGTGTTAGGGAGCACTCTTTGTGCCTGCCCCTCATTCCAGACACAACCAAGCCCTAACTATCCATTATGAAAGTAAAGGTCCTGTGGCAGCCCATTATATCACAGATGCTGGGCCCAGTATGTTTCTCCAACATACAGTAAGAATAAATTATACTAATGAACACTCTAGGAGCAGCTGGTTAGAACCCTTTGGATTATCAGGGAACACCAGCTCTAATTTCCCTGTAGCTTGAGCTCAATATGGATAGAAACCTTCTCCTCTTTCCTATCTATCATCACTGAGAGCAGCCTAAATGTCTTGTGACCCAACCCTCATCCTCACCCCCAGATCTCTGTGCTTTACAGAGGGCCACAGCCTCTAGAAATTTATAATGGTCTCCAGCTGGCCCTCATCCCCAATTAACAGAGGGATGTTTTTCCCCTAGCCCTTGCCCTGAATCATTAACCCTTTGTGTGCCGCAGGACACCACTAAAAGAAGGGGGGAGTGAGAGAGAAAAGGCTTAGCTGGAGCCCCCTCCAAATACTCAGATTGGAATTCAGTGACATGATTAAATCCCTCATGTCACAATGTTACAGGAGGGAATCTCCTAACCAGTGTGTTGTAAAATAAGATAAACAGTTTGGAATCACTGTGTTACAGAAATACTGTTCGTTTTAGTTTAAAACCCTTTTCACCCAAACTAAAAGGACGATGCAGGATTCAATCTATAACTTAAACACAGGTCAGCTCCTTTCATAATCCAGAAGCACTGAACACCGGCAGTCTCACTATGGGATCTAGCCTTATGCCATCATGCTGAAAAGAGCTAGTGCACACATATTCATGGAAAGGAAGCTCCAGCATTTTGAACTAATAAGACAGAGCGAGTTGAAATTTTTGAATGAAAAAGGGGATGGGGTTTTATTGTTGTTGTTTTTAATCCAAACCCAGCCATTTTTTGAAAATCATTTTTCCCTCCCACAAAAGATTGTTGACATTGTCAAAATGTTTCATCATTTGTGAAAATTTGGGCCTTTTCTCTATCAAGATCTTTTATTTATCAAGAACTTGGTTGTTCAAACCAATGAAAAATGCGTCCCTTCCAAAGACTTTACAAGGAAAACAAGTTCAAAATTTCCACATAGGTTTTCATTTTTCAACCAGCTTTAAATAAGAACTCAGAATTCAGTCTGCACGGCCCGTTCTTTTATCTAATATTCATCTATTTGCTGCTTCTTCTCCTCTTTTATTTTTGAGTGACAATATTTCAGTGATGCAACCTGGGGAACAATTCAGTGTAATTCTCACACATATCACATTTTTTTCACTTTCAGATATTTTACTACCTCATACAGCATTAAAGAGAAGTTTATTATCAGCTTGCAGTCTGGCTTAAACATACACATTCACAGTTATGCGAAGCTGAATCGGATCTTCATAATTAACAGCTCTTTTTCCCTTTGTTTCCTATTGTGTGGGAGGATTTTACGCTTCCTAACATCCATCTGCACAAAGAGAATTTAGAATGCATTTCATAATGAAACCCATCTAAAAATCACCTTGTATGATTGAGGATGCCTGAAATAACCAGGTGTGCTCTTGTCAGAAGATTAATTTCAGAAAAAAAATCAGGAGAGAAAACACCCACATTTCTTTTACTCTAGAACAGCAGGAAAGTTTAACATCAGCTTTTGTTTGGTAGCCATTAAACCTTGAATTGTTTTCTAGGTGGAATTATCGCTACATGTTCCATAAGGATTAACTAATATATTGCTATTAGAATAGTCACTGACTCAGCATATCCAAAGATTGGACGATTAAACAAGAGCTGATTGTCATAAAAGCAGGGCAAAATGCTTTGTTTCTTATTCAGGACCGAAAAGTTACAATTTTCAGCATTTCAAAGGCTGATTTCCCATTTGCCATCTTGACAAGAAGGTTTTGTTTTTTTTCCAAACAGCAAAACTGGCTGGTCACGTCTCTCAGCAGAATGCTGCATTTCAACAGCCGTGCACTACAGATGATCATGAATCATGAAGCATTACAGACTCATGCTGATTTCCTTTGTTCAGTTTCTGACAGCCTAGCAAGTAATTAATTAATTAATGTTTTCTATAATCAGGCAACTCTCTCTTGCATAGGATGCGAGTGTCCAACACAACTGGATGTGCCTAAGACATCAGGTTGTTACAAAGTTTGAAGAGGTGTTCAACAATATTGCTGATAAGAAACATGATGCTCGGAAGGGTGATTATTTTAAAAAGAAAACTATTCATATTTGCACAGATTCCACTTTCATTTCCAAACTGAATACACAATATAAAAGCCACCACATTCTGAGCTCTTGTCACTGCCTTATCAGCTTTAGGTTCCATTTCCTAAGAGAACATTTAGATCAGTTAGACACATTTTGCTCTGCTAAACAGCTTTCCCTGTAAAGGAAATTCTTGCTTTGCTGCCAACCTTTACTTATTTAGGCTCAGATTTTCAGAAGTGAACAGTGATTCAATTTTTGGGTACCCAACTTGAGATCAGAAAGATGCAGGTTATAAACAAATGTCTGTCATATGTAGTATATTTTATTGTGCTTTGATGACAATCTGTAAATATTATCCAAATCAGACACATTTCCCATCTAAACTTTTGACACGCAATCTCTAAACATGGAAGAAGTATATAAAGTTTCATTTACTATACAGACCTTATAATATAAACAAAGAAAAACACTGATGGAACAAACTATATTGAATTCTCAGTTGAGCAGCAATGTCCGGCTATTAAAGAAAGCAATTAAGTAGATTAATGGACATTTACTGGAATAATTAGGAAATGTTGATTTTTTTATATGAGAAAGATGATTAATTCACAGCCAACCACTGGATGTAAATCCAAATCAGATTGGTCTTTTGCATTTACGTTTTACTTTTTAATCTATGCCTCTCTCCAAGTTTTGTATTAGAAAAGCCAGTTAAAGTCAGGGGGGTAGTAAAGAGAGGAAAGATAACATGACAGAAAAGAATATCCAGTACTGCCAACCCCGAAGGTTCAAAAATCTTGAGTCAGACCCCCAAAACCATGAGGTTTTTCAAAATAAAGATTATACTGTGTTTTGGGGTCTGTCTTTTTGAACACCCCCTGCCCACCCGCATTGTGTGTGTGTGACAATCAGTGTCGCCCACTCTCCCAAATGTATTGAGTACGGTGACTTCAGCCCCCATGCAGAAGTTCTCACCCCCACATATGCCCATCCCCTGCCCAGCAATTAATTCTGCCCCCAGATCAGTCATCTCCCCCAGAGCCCCCACATCAATTCTGCCGCCACAGCTGCCTGTCACATCAATTCTACCCATCCCTCAGCAGCCCTCACATCAGTTCTGCCCCCACATCTGCCCAGCCCCCACATCAGTTCTGTTCCCCAAACCCCAACGCTGCTTCTCCTGGGATTCTTCATCCCCTTTTTCCCAGTTCTAAGGGGGGAGACTGCACCCCTTGTCCCTTTCCTTGCTGGGTGTTTGCAGGGAGGGACGAGGAGGAGTAGAGGAGCTGTCCCATTGTTTTGAGGGTGAAAGGGAGAGTGTAGCCACCCTGAGCTGCTGGGCTCTTTCTCTCTCTCCTGCCTCCCACAGCGAGCCTGGTACCAACTCCTGAGGGAGCGGGAGAGAGCTCTGCCTGCTCCTTCCCAGGACGTGGGCCATCCAACTGAAATCCCATGACTCATGAAAAACGTCACAAGACTTGGCTTGTCATAAGAGAGTCACACAGGAAGTGGCATGCATGCATAAATACATGGTTGAGATTTTCAAAGCTAGGGGGCATGGACAGCCAGGGTGGGATTTTCAGAAGTTCCTAAGGGAACTATTCAGGCCCCCAGCTCCCATCGACTGACAATGGGAGCCGGGCACTCAACTGATTTAGACACTTTGGAAAACTGTCTGAATTGTCTTTTGAAAATTGGGTGCCCAGATTGTTTGGGTATCTTTGAAAATCTTAGCCTACGTATAGAAAGTCATGATGCACTGCATAGACTATGCCAAATATTCAGTAACCCTGTATGCATTTCCATTTGGTAATTATTCACCAAACTCCCTAGTCTCAGGCCCCTGGCTATATTCAGTTGCACTGGTGGAAACCTCAGTCCCCAACAGTGGAATGGCTGCCTAGAGTGGCAGTGGCACAAATCATTTGCAACTCCTGGGAGGACTTGTCCAAGCGAGACAAGCTCTGACACACTTGGCGTTCATAGCTGAGTGATTTCCCACTTCTTTCAGGCTCCCGTTTAGCCTTGCAGCCATGCTCAGTTAAGAGTCTCCAATTAAACATATGCAGCTGCTAAAATTAACTCTCTCAATAACCATGCATCAGTCTGTGCCTTTCCTTTCAGGATCACACATATAGAAATAGAATGGCTTCTACAGACAACATCCATAGAGGCTACCTAGGGCAATTCTCTGAACTCTTATATCATCGGTCAAGCCCCGGACCCAGTAACTGACAGCAGCGGCGGCTCCAGGCACCAGCGCTCCAATCACATGCCTGGGGCGGCAAGCCGCGGGGGGCGCCCTGTCGGTTCCTGTGAGGGCGGCTTCGGCGGCATGCCTGCCGGAGGTCCCCCGGTCCCGCGGATTCGGCGGCAATTATGCCGAAGCCGCAGGACCGGCGGACCTCCCGCAGGCACGCCACCAAAGGCAGCCTGCCTGCCGTGCTTGGGGCGGCAAAAAAACTAGAGCCGCCCCTGACTGACAGTGTGTGGGCAGATTGTTGCACCCAAGCAGAGAACCATTGACTTCAATGGGGCTTCCCCATAGGCTGCTCCGACACTGTCAGCTGCAGGATTGAGGCTTTAAATTTGCACAGCACCATTGCCTTCAGTGCAGACATGCAGGTATAACAGAGCAGAATTTGGCTTCCCGAGTTTATTTGGTTATTCTCTGCTATACCTGGTCAGTCTCATTGCACACAATGGTCCCCATCCTCAGGTGGTGTAAATCAGCATAGCTCCATTGCCTCCAGCAGAGTTGCATTCGTTTACACCAGCTGAGAATTTGGCCCAGTATTCCAAAAGGTGCTGGTACTAGCACCAGAATAACTCCATGGCATGTAGTGATTTATAGGGAAATACAGGGCTAAATTCTGCCCCGACATACAGTCTTAATACTGCTCAGATGGTGTCAGGGACAGCTATTATCCACAGATTTCCCAGTTAACCCCTCTCCCCCTCCATATCCTGGTCTGAGTCGTGATGTACTGTTCTATTCTACAGCCGTGGTTCTCAAACTTCTTTGATCGCACCCCCCCCACCCCCCATGTGTCTGTAGTGGTTTATGCCCCTCCCGCCACACAATACCAATTAAAAAAAATCAACATGCAACTCTCACTAAAAACAGTAGGATCCATTGCAATAAGAGCAAAAGCAAAGCTGCGCCTGCGGTTGATGCTTGCCATTAATGTACATGCTGCGTCGCAGCAAAGGGATTAACGTGCAGATGGCAACAACTTTGTATAGTGCTGGGCAAGCTCAACAGAAATCCATCAAAATGCACAGCGCCAGCTAGAGTCAAATGTACAGCACCATCTGAGGATCTGATATGTCTGGAGGAATCGGCATTGCTAGTTATTCATTGCTGTGGGTAAAATGTGCGCAGTGAGGGTTTCCCCCCTAAAGTTTCTCACGCCCACGCCCCCCTCCCGAATACATTCTGCGCCCCCCCAGGGCAATAGCCAGTTCTACAGCTAGAGCCTCTTGGTTTCCCTTACCTTACACTTCTCTCCATTTGGCCTCATGAGAATTCCGACCCCTTGCATCTACCTTGAGCAAATCACTTGGATTTGTTTGCTTTGTTCCTTGGGAAGTGCTGCAATCAACTCAGTGAAAGCAGACCTGTCCAATTTATACTCTACTCAAGAGTTTTTGCTAGCCCGTGGAGTACACATCCCAGCAACAGCTAGCTTTTACCCTTTGCTTTCGTTGCTCTACCTGAAGCAGCAGAAAGTCTTAGCAGGTTTTGAATCTGTTCAACTGTTAACATGGTGATTGATTCCTATTATTTGTTATTATTTTCCCAGGGCCAAAATCGATAACTCAGTACTCCTAAATTGCATGTTGGGCCAGAACATCAGTTGGTGTAAATTGCCAGAGCTCCACTGAAGTCAGTTGGAGCTATACCAATTTACACCAGTTGAGGATCAGGCCCTAGGTCCCTGCCTAGCAGAGCTTGCAATCGATTTGCACACCAGATGCAATTAAGAGGCAACAAAAGGGCGGGATACAAGATAAGGGAAAGAAAAATAAAAACAAGGATTATGTTGTTACTCAGCCAAGGCATGTACATTTTTCACCCACTAGTAGCTGCAGACACAATATTAGTGGGAACAGTGATTGTGAGCTTTAACAAAGAAGGTAGAATATTTTTGTATAGTTTTAAATATATAATAAATAGCCCCTAGAGAGAAAAATGCCATGGCACATGTCTAGTGGGTCTAACACTGTGGATGGGCCCTATGGAGGTATATGAAGATGAGGAGGGTGATGGCTCAGTGAACCAGTTCAGGCAAGGCGCTAGTGGCACTAAAGCAATCAAAATGAACACAAACGAAACAAAGCAACTCGCCAACTGTTGAAAAGTCCAAGTCTCTGGGTCTCCATTTTCTCTGCAAAAAATTATGATTGCTAGTACTGAAGCTCCTGCTGAGGTCAGGATCCACTATGCTAGGAACTGTACAGATACATAGTCCCTGCTCCACCGAGCCTACCATCTAAACAAAAGGTGTGGGAGAGGAAGGACTATTATCCCCACTTTAAAGGTGGGCAACTGAGGCACAGAGATATTAAATGACTTGCCCAAGGATGTTTGTGGCACAGCTGGAAACTGAATCCCTATTTCCCAAGTCCCAGACCACCTCCTTAGTCACAAGATCATCCCTCTCAATACACCAAGCTATAGCTATCCAATACATTTGTAAATCCAATCTGTAATAAACCCAGGGCTCTCTAAGTATCATTACCTCAGGAATCATGTCTTTACTCTCTTGCTCTTATGTCATGTTATTTATTTATGTTGTGTGTGCGCCATAATCCTCTGGTAGGGTTGGTGCAAAGATCTGCCAGTAACGTAAATGTATTTACATACCGTCCATATAACGCCCACCCCAAGAGACTGAAGGGAGCTTAGATAAGCTTGCAGAGACGCTTCTTTGTCTCTTTCTTCTCCTTTCTTTGTTTTGAAGTTCTAGAGTTCTCATTCAATCTCACCTTCTGCCTCTCAAAATAAATGTGAGCTATGGACCTGGTCCACTGTTCACTGACATCAATGGACAGCATCCCATTGACATTACTGGGCTTTCCATCATGCCCTTTGTAGTCCTCTACATGAAATGTGCCATTGTACAAACAGGTATGTCTTCAGTGATGGTGTGAGATAACAAATGACTGCTGGGGACCCCTAATGACTGTAATGGAACATCAACCAGTAAGCAACCAGCTTACTTTAAAAACAGATTCACCCAGAAACGTGTTCCTTTCCCACAAGCCCCTACTATTTTATTTGCAAAGAGTGAAGCTGAATGCAGGTCAAGTGGAACTTCATTAACCCTGTGGATGGCTCTATCCACATGGCTGAGTTGCTTCCAGCATAACTCTCCACATTCCCTGTTCCACTGGTGTCTCTTCAATAACAGGCCCTCCAGGGAACATGGGCCTTCTGCGTTCAGTTCCACTGAGCACGATACACCTATATCCAAACCCTCAATACTGGATCAAGGGAATGGGATAGAAAGAGAGAGATCCTGGAGCTTCAGAGCTTGCACGATTAACAGGAGTGCTGGAGCTATTATTAGGACTGTTAAAGTATTTAACATCTGCTGCAAGTCCTTTGCAGCTAGTTATCCACACAAGAGTTCATCCATGGATTCTTAATGATTTGCTCAGACAGGGAGGAGCAGTAGGAGCATCTTACTTTTGATCCACAGGAGGAGGATTTGACTCGGGTTGGCAGCCAGATCTAACAACTGTTTCTCTTCAGTGACGCTCTTGATGGATGGTACTGCAGTGGCACTTGCCAGAGCAGCAGCTGGTGCTAGCAAAGGGTGAGGGATACATGCATCTGATTCTGACCCGGTGTGGATGCAGTTCAGCTTAAACAGCTCCTTTGGAACAAGCATTAATGACAAAGTCTAGCAGAATATTATTGTTTAATAATGAGCTTCCTTGGGAGATTTAGATTTCTGACCATGTACGTAAAAGGGCAGGGATTTCTTTGGCCAGGGGGAAGCTCTGCTGACAGTTATTTAGACCCAAGCTCAAAATACACAAGGCCCAGACCCTCCAAGAATTTTAGGCACCTAACTCCCATTCACTCCAATGGGAGTTAGGCACTAAATCCCTGCATGATCTGGGCCATGATCTTTTCATAATTATACATGCATCATCTACTTCCAATATTTTAAATCAAATGTACATAGGGCATGATTTTGCCCTTGCATATAATTGTTGAGTGCATTTTACATCCCTTCCATACCTAAGATACTCATACAGTCAGTCTTCTTTGTTAAAGCTCACAATCACTGTTCCCACTAATATTGTGTCTGCAGCTACTAGTGGGTGAAAAATAGCAGGCCAACTTGAGGATCTGCAGAAAATTAGGGAATCTGGGTTAGATCCTCAACTGGTTTGGATTTGCTCCATTGAAGTCAGAAGAGCTATGCCATCAATGTAAATTTATACCAGCTAAGGATCTGACTGATAATTCCTAAAATGAGCTTTACGAAATGTTCTCTCCATGCATGGTCCAAGGGAGGAGAAAGATGAAACAATAACATCTCCATTTTCTAGTAGGCAAAGTAATGCACCCAGGATATTTTCCTGAAATCAATAAACCAACATCAATGCAGGCTGTGAAGCCTCAGACCTCAGCAGCTGCTCTTCAGTTAACAGCTTTTGTGCAATCACAAATGCCTCCCATTGAACAGTCATTTTGGGTGAAAAAAGTTGATGAATCATGATCTGCTTCTCACAATGGCCCATCGTTATTGACTTGGGTTCACAATTCACTTGTCTAAAGCAGTTGCAACATTCAGCTATAAATGTCAAGACTTTTAAAATTATGTTGCAGAATGTTCAGTTTCTAATATTTATAGGTCAATTTTTGGAGTTATGCCCACAAATGTTAAAGTTTTTGCTGAAATGGTTGAAAAATGAAAAGCACTGCAGAATTTGGGGGATTTTATATTATTTTCATTATAAATAAATCATACGTTAAAGTCACTTTCCGCACATTATTTTAGATTTATTTGAAGCTTCAGGTTTGAGAATGGAGATAAATCTAAAAGGCTGGGTTACAGTCAATTGAGATGTAGACAATTTTAGTATATGAGCAGTGTTCATATATTTCAACTTCTTGCAATTTATGTGGTTTACAATGTTGCAAGGGATATGCAGGAGTATAATCTATTGCTTAGAGACATCAGGATTCAGAACTTCGGCGTTCAGTTTCTGATTCTCCACAGACTTTAGTTGTGGCCTGTTGCAAGTCACTTAAGCGTTCCATGCTACATGCTCTTACCTGTCACAGTAAGGATATCTGACTGGAAGACCAGAATGAATTGTAAAATGAAAAGGGAATGCTGAATTAGATTGTAAAAGGTCTCGGCATTGTGTGACTTTTCTTTTCTGATGCTACCCAATTTTGTTTTAATATTACTGTCCAAAATGCTCTAATTCTTATTTACCTTCCTACAAAAAAAGAAGAAGAAATTACAGCCCTAAAAACATTAGGGCTATTTATAGTCCCACAAAGAATCAGAGCCTTAATACTGGGGGGACAAACTCAAAGAGTTATTCAGCATATTTTTTTTTCCCTTTTCACAGAGTCTGACAGTCAATATTAATCAAATCTTAAAATAGCGAATATCCACTGCCTGCTCTTTAGCTGGCAGAGTTCTTAAAGCCTCTATGTACTCAGGTAAATAACTTGCTCCATTGTTTTGTTATTGGAATACATTAAAACCATAACTTTTAATCTCTTTAGAAAACCCTTTGTCACATAAGTCTGCAGTAGCATATGCATTTCTGCAAAAATAATAACTTAGCACAAATGCTGCTTTTCATCTGTAGACCTCCAAGCATTTTACAATGGTGGGTAAGTAATATACTATACCATTTTATAGATGGGGAAGCTGAGGTGCAGAGAGCTCAGTGGCCTGAGTTTCAGAGGTGCTGAGTACCCACTGCTCATATTGACTGCATTTGGAATTGTTCAGTGTGATGGCCAGTGCTTGCTGGAGGCATCGCCTAGTGGTTAGGGGATCGGATCTTTTGTTCCCACACCCCTATTCTTTCCCCCAGACCACCTTCGCACCTGGTGTTGGTCTTTGTTATGCTGGGGGTGGAGTCGACCCTGTGGTCAGGTCAGGTTATCCATTCAGTCCTATCTCCCCCCGGTGGGGCAGGGTGCCTGGGAAGATAGGGGTTCAGCTATTGACCCCCAGGAGTGCCAACCCCAGCCAGGGGTTTCAAAAGGTACTTATACTTCCCTTCCTTCCCATCAGGGGAGAGTCTAGAACAGGGGTCGGCAACCTACGGCACGCGTGCCAAACATGGCACGCGAGCCGATTTTCGGTGGCACGCCGCTGCCTGCCAGTCCCAGCCCCACTTGGCCCCCCCGCCCACCGCTCTCCCCTGCGGGGGCAGGAGGCAGAAGCTTGGTCCTGCGGCAGCCAAGCTCCCCCTCCCCCGCTTCTTCCCCCAACGTGGTGCGTTCCTGCCCCTCCTCCTCCCCCTCCCGCCGGGGAAGGGGGGCGGAGCCGAGCCGCAGCGTGCTCGCTGCTCCGTAGAGGAGACAGAGGGCTGGTCCACACTAGGGGCAGGGATCGAAATAAGATACGCGACTTCAGCTACGCGAATAGCGTAGCTGAAGTCAAAGTATCTTATTTCGAATTTCCCGCTCTTACCTCGCGTCCTAGCAGCACGGGATCGACGGCCGCGGCTCCCCCTTCGACTCCGCGAACTCCGCTCGCCCTGCTGGAGTTACGGAGTTCGAAGTAGCGCGTTCGGGGATCGATGTATCGCGTCCAGACGAGACGCGATACATCGATCCCCGCTAGATCGATGTCTACCCGCCGATCCGGGCGGGTAGTCTGGACGGGGCCT
>QXTE01000062.1:3546546-3704059 GCA_003942145.1 Platysternon megacephalum
CTGCATGGCTACCTGTGCTGTTCAGCTCTGTGTGGTCACCTGTGCTCACCAGGCTGGGCAGACAGGAAATGAAATTCAAAAGTTCGCGGGGCTTTTCCTGTCCAACTGCCCAGAGCATCCGAGTTTCGATTGCTGTCCAGAGCGGTCACAATGGTGCACTGTGGGATACCTCCCGGAGGCCAATACCTTCGAATTCCGTCCACACTAACCCTAATTCGAACCGGCAATGTCGAATTCAGCGCTACTCCCCTCGTCGGAGAGGAGTACAGAAACCGATTTTAAGAGCCCTTTAAGTCGAATTAAATGGCCTCGTTGTGTGGACGGGTACAAGGTTAATTCGGTATAACGCTGCTAAATTCGAACTAACATCGTAGTGTAGACCAGGCCCGATTCTCCACAGACTTTAGTTGTGGCCTGTTGCAAGTCACTTAAGCGTTCCATGCTACATGCTCTTACCTGTCACAGTAAGGATATCTGACTGGAAGACCAGAATGAATTGTAAAATGAAAAGGGAATGCTGAATTAGATTGTAAAAGGTCTCGGCATTGTGTGACTTTTCTTTTCTGATGCTACCCAATTTTGTTTTAATATTACTGTCCAAAATGCTCTAATTCTTATTTACCTTCCTACAAAAAAAGAAGAAGAAATTACAGCCCTAAAAACATTAGGGCTATTTATAGTCCCACAAAGAATCAGAGCCTTAATACTGGGGGGACAAACTCAAAGAGTTATTCAGCATATTTTTTTCCCCTTTTCACAGAGTCTGACAGTCAAAATTCATCAAATCTTAAAATAGCGACTATCCACTGCCTGCTCTTTAGCTGGCAGAGTTCTTAAAGCCTCTATGTACTCAGGTAAATAACTTGCTCCATTGTTTTGTTATTGGAATACATTAAAACCATAACTTTTAATCTCTTTAGAAAACCCTTTGTCACATAAGTCTGCAGTAGCATATGCATTTCTGCAAAAATAATAACTTAGCACAAATGCTGCTTTTCATCTGTAGACCTCCAAGCATTTTACAATGGTGGGTAAGTAATATACTATACCATTTTATAGATGGGGAAGCTGAGGTGCAGAGAGCTCAGTGGCCTGAGTTTCAGAGGTGCTGAGTACCCACTGCTCATATTGACTGCATTTGGAATTGTTCAGTGTGATGGCCAGTGCTTGCTGGAGGCATCGCCTAGTGGTTAGGGGATCGGATCTTTTGTTCCCACACCCCTATTCTTTCCCCCAGACCACCTTCGCACCTGGTGTTGGTCTTTGTTATGCTGGGGGTGGAGTCGACCCTGTGGTCAGGTCAGGTTATCCATTCAGTCCTATCTCCCCCCGGTGGGGCAGGGTGCCTGGGAAGATAGGGGTTCAGCTATTGACCCCCAGGAGTGCCAACCCCAGCCAGGGGTTTCAAAAGGTACTTATACTTCCCTTCCTTCCCATCAGGGGAGAGTCTAGAACAGGGGTCGGCAACCTACGGCACGCGTGCCAAACATGGCACGCGAGCCGATTTTCGGTGGCACGCCGCTGCCTGCCAGTCCCAGCCCCACTTGGCCCCCCCGCCCACCGCTCTCCCCTGCGGGGGCAGGAGGCAGAAGCTTGGTCCTGCGGCAGCCAAGCTCCCCCTCCCCCGCTTCTTCCCCCAACGTGGTGCGTTCCTGCCCCTCCTCCTCCCCCTCCCTCCGGGGAAGGGGGGCGGAGCCGAGCCGCAGCGTGCTCGCTGCTCCGTAGAGGAGACAGAGGGCTGGTCCACACTAGGGGCAGGGATCGAAATAAGATACGCGACTTCAGCTACGCGAATAGCTTAGCTGAAGTCAAAGTATCTTATTTCGAATTTCCCGCTCTTACCTCGCGTCCTAGCAGCACGGGATCGACGGCCGCGGCTCCCCCTTCGACTCTGCGAACTCCGCTCGCCCTGCTGGAGTTACGGAGTTTGAAGTAGCGCGTTCGGGGATCGATGTATCGCGTCCAGATGAGATGCGATACATCGATCCCCGCTAGATCAATGTCTACCCGCCGATCCGGGCGGGTAGTCTGGACGGGGCCAGAGAAGAGGTAGGGACGGGGCCTTGGGGAAGTGGGTGGAACAGGGCATATCCCTTCCAGCCCCCTGCCCTGAGCCGCTCAGGGCAGGGGGCTGGGAGCACCCCCACAAGCCGAGTACCCCAGCCCTCACCCCTGAACCCCCAGCCCTCTACCCCTGAACTCCCCCACACCCCCAGCCTTCTGCCCTGCACCTCCACACACCCCCAGCCCTCTGCCCTGTACCCCTGAACACCCCCACACCCCCAGCCTTCTGCCCTGCACCTCCACACACCCCCAGCCCTCTGCCCTGTACCCCTGAACACCCCCACACCCCCAGCCTTCTGCCCTGCACCTCCACACACCCCCAGCCCTCTGCCCTGTACCCCTGAACACCCCCACACCCCCAGCCTTCTGCCCTGCACCTCCACACACCCCCAGCCCTCTGCCCTGTACCCCTGAACACCCCCACACCCCCAGCCTTCTGCCCTGCACCTCCACACACCCCCAGCCCTCTGCCCTGTACCCCTGAACACCCCCACACCCCCAGCCTTCTGCCCTGCACCTCCACACACCCCCAGCCCTCTGCCCTGTACCCCTGAACACCCCCACACCCCCAGCCTTCTGCCCTGCACCTCCACACACCCCCAGCCCTCTGCCCTGTACCCCTGAACACCCCCACACCCCCAGCCTTCTGCCCTGCACCTCCACACACCCCCAGCCCTCTGCCCTGTACCCCTGAACACCCCCACACCCCCAGCCTTCTGCCCTGCACCTCCACACAACCCCAGCCCTCTGCCCTGTACCCCTGAACTCCCCCCCCCCCCCCCCCCCNCTAGAATGTCAGGGGTTCCATGCCCTTCTTAATAGGGGGGTGGGGTTAGTAGGGGAGCCTGGGTCCTCCCAGTCCACCGGGCTCTGGCCCAGCACCCAGGGGAGCCTTATGGCTGCCTCTGGTGTGCCACTAAATTCCACTCACTCTGTTGTCCAAGTCTTGCAGTCTGTTCCAAAATAGTAACAGAAAAGGATACTAACTGAACCTTCAGGCCATCTGGGCACAGGGCAGGCTCTTCTTCTCCAGGAGAAGGGTTCTGCAGCACCCTTCCTCAGGAGCTCTCAGGGCAGATCCTTCTCCCCATCTCATCAGCCCCCATCTGAGCTGTCTGGCTCCCTTTTACACTCCACCTCCAGCTGGTGCACAATCTGCAGGTATGGCTGGGCAGGGTCCTCTGGGCCAGAGTTGCTCTTTAACCACTTTGGTTCTAGTGCAGGGTTTATAAACCCAGTCACATTCAGCATGTCTGAAGAAAAACACTGAACCTCAATAGCCAGATTTGCCCAAAAGCTCAGCTCCCAGTTAGAGACCTACATGAAGAAGCCAGATTTCCAAAAGTGAGAACAGTCAGAGCTGTTGGCTACCATGAGCTTTTGAAAATCTGCCCACTTCCTTTAGTTGCCTAAATGAGAACTGAGCGCTTGGGAACAATGTGGCCCCAAGAGCTCTGCCTAATGTCACACAACCAGGCAGTGGCAGGGTCAGAAACGGAACCCAAGTCACCTGGCCTGCAGTCCAGTGACTGATCCATGTCATTCTATTGCTTCTTGCAGATGTCCGATTTTAGTACCCATCTGGTAGGCCGTCGGTTTCCTCCTGGTTTGAGCTCACTCGAAATTCACTTTGAAGAAGTTGTTAATTTGTTATATTGCTGTGCAGCATGATAATTAATGACATTGTCTCAAAGTCACAACACCCCTGAGGGATGTATTAATTGCCCACTAAAACATGAGTTTCACATATTTTCATGCTATAACAAATCATCTTGTGCCATCATACATATAACTAGCTCTTTGGCTGACAGTCTGAACCCTACACATGGTGCTGCATTTGTGCTGTGCATCTAATTACTGCTCTACTTTCAAATGGTTACACAGCTGAATCTCATAACAAGCTTTTCTCATGTTACATGAAAACTGATATTAACTGACCTGGATTTCAAAGCACACTATGGGACGGATGCCTGGCACAAGCCAGAAAGGAGTGAAGAATGATGGGAACCAGCTTATGCAAAAAGAGAATGCAGATTTATGAACACAAATGAAAGAAGGGCAGAATATATTTTTTGAAAGACAGGTGCACACATTGCACAAAGTTCTAGGATGGTCTAGTTGATGTGATTGGCACGTAGTAAAATTTTCAGGATCTTGTCCTAAGGGACATGGTGCAGTCGCTGAGATATAGCACTGGGAATCAAGAAACCTGGGTTTCATTCCTGGTTTTGCCACTGTCTGTGACCTTGGACAAGAGATGCCCTGAAAATCAGGCCCTAGGTTTTTCTGTGCCTCTGTCACAGATAGAATCATAGAAATGTAGGGCTGGAAGGGACCTCGAGAGGTCCGGCCCCTTCTCTGAGGCAGGACCAAGTAAAAGACCATCCCTGATGGGTATTTGTCCAACCTGTTCTTAAAAACCTCCAATGAAGATCCTAGCAAGCGCCCCCTCCTGGCCACCCACTAGGACTTCTCTGAGGGGACTCCAAATCTCAGCTGCTCTGCATCCCCAGGGTGTTTCAAGCTCCTGGAGCCTCGGCAGGCTGCCGCACTGGTTCCTCCCTTGTCCTCTCTGGCATATTCCTTGAGCACTGACTCTCAGGCTGCTCCCCCTTCTCAGTCCAACTGCCCTAGACCTCCAGGACCAGCACTGACCCCTGAGATAACCCAGTTACTTAAAACACACTCCTTTCCCAGAACTCCACCCAAATGGTGTGACGCTTCTGGGATAGTATAACTCGCTCAGGGGGGTGCAGCAGGTCTGGAGCAGTCAACACATGCACACTTTGCACAGAGTCTAACACCTTTAAGATCTTTTATACTTAATTATATAAAACAATAAATATCAAACTGAAATGTCCCTTTCTATCTCACCATTCCCTGGGGAGCCTTTGGGGGACCAGGAAGGCAGGCAACGTGTCCTCTGCCTCATGCAGGCTGTTACATGCTGGGTGATTTCTCCTCATAGACTCGAGAAAAAAAGCCTCCAATGACCAGACCAGCTTCTGCCCTTTTAAAACCTGCAACCCCCTCTGTCAGGTGACACTCTTGCTAGCTTCCCCACATAAACACAGACCCCTGCCATGTGTCTTCATTGCCAAAACAACCTCACCCCTGATAAACCAGTTCTTCTGGGCAAGACCAGTCTTTTGTCTAGAGTGACTAGATTTCCAGTGATTGGGTACTTAGAATCAATTTCCCTCTATTGTTGTTCTTTTGCCACCAGCCTTTGGAATTTCAACCCAATATGGAGACAAGCCATAGAGAAGGCAAAAAGCTGCACAATCAGAATGGAGTTCGCAGCCTGACATAGATACATGGAGTTCATAATCTCCCACAGGCTTCATCAATTATACAAACATAGTCCCCTCCCAAGTCATCACAGACGCACTTACACCCATCTGTTAAATGGGCATAACAAGGATTACTATTATTTAGTCCTAATAGGGGGCATCTCGCTCATTGACTAGCAGTTTTGCCTGAATAAAGGCTGCACAATTTGGACTCTACGCAGCAAGGTCATTCAAAATAGCATGGTGCTTTGCTAGCATTTCAGGAGAAAATTTTCACATGGATTTGCTGCTGCTCCTATGTGGCCAGTAGTCTTGGAAATAACAATAAATAGCAGTGGCCTGAGGTTTAACACAAAGCCAGACAAGTTCTGTTCCTTTAAAATGTGCTTTTATTTTGCTTATTTTATCTACCAAAGCTGAGGCACCTGCAACTGTTGGGGTTTTCTACTTTTTAAAAGTCCAGTGTCACTTTTTACCCAGGTAAGCAAGTGGTTTAGGGGTTGAAACTGATGATCTTCATGGTAGAGAGACAAGGTGGGTGAGGTAATATCTTTTATGCTTTTGAGCTACACAGAGCTCTTCTTCTGGTCCCTGTATAGCTTGAAAGCTTGCCTCTTCCCCCAACGGAAGTTTGTCCAATAAAAGATTCTCTCACCCACCTTGTCTTGCTAATGTCCTGGGACCAACATGACTACAACAACATTACAAACAGTTCTCCATAGTGAACAATGAGCCGGTAGGTGCTCAGAAGCACATTGCCCCGGAACATGAAGTGGGTCCAGCAGTTGCACCTTTGAAGGCAGGAGCTTTCAAGGAATAATAAATACTGGGCCAGGCGGAGTGCACTGAGTCATTTCTTTTACTGTCAGGGGATATAAGCTGCTTCGCTTTAGATAATGAAAGTGCAATTTGTACAGTCTCCATTAAGAACTCATGCAGTGAATTCATAAGTGATAGGCTAACCCGATTTTCTGGCTGTTAAACCAGAAGTCTATCTGGAGGAAGTGGAAGTCAGGGAGGATACTGAGTTTTGCTTGAATTCCAGGCCTCTATGACAGATTGAACTTAAATTCTGTGGCAGAGAAACATGCTATTCTTTTGCATGTTGTTAGATGCTGGTATAATTTGCTTGTAGCAGAGCAATGTTAAATCCCAGGCCATGAGCAATTAAGGCCATGTGTTGAGGACTCTGAAGGGGCAGATTGACAGAGTGATTGGAAGTCATTAAAACAATTACAGATGAGTAATGATTACCACAGAGGTAGAGAGGAGAAGGTTTGATGACTTAGTGGGAGGAAGAGGGAGAACACTAAAATGCCAAAATCTGCTACCCTTACTCCTGCAGAGAACCACCTCACTCCAAGACCAGTCCCATTGATTTCAATGGGGCTAGTCATGGCCATAAGGCACTACTCAGGGTGAGTACGGGGTATCAGGAACTGCTTTGCAAGGAACGGGTTAGATCACATGGGCAGAGCTATTCACCCAACACAGGGCAGGAGGGCCTGAGTGGCCATTCACAAAGCAAACAGGGAGGGCCAGAGAATTGGAGAAGGGGGAGAGAGGATGACTCACTGGGAAGTATGGGAGCTGGATGCAATAAAACCTGGAGATTTAGACAAGGCGGGTTACAGAAAAAAAGGCAGAACCCAGTAAATGGGCTTTTCAAGGCTAAATTTTATCTGTACCACACAGAATTTTTCAGCCTCCCAAGTGAGGACCCAAAGAGTTGCAATGTATCATGTTAAATTCTCTCTCTCTTTACTATGACGAACAACTTTTTATCTTAGGCACTTTGAGTTTTAAGCTCTCTTTGGGGGTAACTTCACTGTGGTACCTTCTCAAAGGAAAAGCAACTTTGACCTCCGGGACAGGCAGAGGAGGAGAAGAAGGTAAATGAGGTGGGGTGCTTAGTCCAGACAACACACAATAGAGGCATCCCCTCCAAAGCCAGGAGGGGTTGGGGAAAAGCCATCTGACTAGGGTGAGCAGAAGGAATAGGGAACTTGAAGTTGTGATCACTTACAAAGCTTTCTTCATACTTTGGGGGATTTTCTCCAGGCAGAGATGAAGAGAAGGTCCTAGAATGGAAATACTGAGATATACAGTTCTAAATTCAAGTCACCATTTAAGGCACACATCTTCTGTAATGACTTTCAGTGTTAATCCACCAAAGAAAGATTCTTAAAAACAAAATCCTCCTTCTAGATCTTGACACCACCGATCAGCTCTCTCCACTATCCTTCATTACATGGGACAAAACTTTAGTTCCCAAGTTACCTATCTTGAACACAAATTTGGTGTCTGCTCTACTTTTATCATGGAAAAGTATTGACCTCAGAAACAAAGAATCCTGAAACTATTATAGATGAATGACATTATGGGAATGAATCTCACTGCACTTTACATTTCCTGTTCTATTTAGGAATATACCATGTTCCTTCACCACAGTATCTGAGAGTGCCTGCATACTGCTTCAATTTCACATGTCCCTCATTTTTGGATCTTTGGCACACACTGTGTCCCAGTAATCAGGCCTTCGCTTGCCCTTGCAACAAATCAGCCAGAGACCTCTTCTGAGTGCAATCACCAGTGCTTTTTATTTTCAGTGTCAGTTCCCACAATCTTCTATTTACAGTCTGCTCCAAACCAGCAAACTGGGGGACAGCTAGCTTCTCCAGCCAGCAGGGATGCACTGCCTTTGGCTCCTCCCTTTCCTTTCTTTTCCCCCCTCACTTCCTTCCTGCCAGCCCTATAGCCCCCTGGCTAATGAGGCCCATAGGTGCTTCCCTTCTGGAAATTAGGCGTGGCATACTCAGCCAGCCCCAATTAATGCTTCTTAATTGGAGCTGGGCTAACAAGGGCCTGGCTCAGGACCTCCTGGCCAGTATCCTGTTACAGTCCCCCAACAAGGTAGTGGCAGGTTGAGAGGTATGCCTCTGATGTTCTCCTCTCCCTACAAACATGGCTCTACAGTAACATCAGTGAAAGGGCATGGCTTGAGGGTAGAATATGTAGTAAAGATCTGTACTGCAGATAAATGGACCACTATATCCAGACTGAAAGCTGCATTTTGCCCAAACTAACCCAAGTTCAATAGTGTGAATAGTCACATTAAAGGCAACACAATTTAAATAAACAAAATATCAAGAAAATGAACTGCATTGAATAACTTACAATGTTTAAAAATTCAAAAAGTTTTCTTCCCTCCTTCAGTTTGGTCTGAAACTGACTTCTTTCTTTTTTTTTCATGACCATGAAATATAAAGAGGGATAACATATTCTGGGTAAATTGTATTGCCTTGAAAAGTAGGCTAGTATCTCAGCAGGGTGTAAATCACAGCCATTTCAACAGATTCCCTGGAAAAAGATTCATAAGTAGTTAGTTCCTGTGTTATTTTACCCTAAAAAAACTGTAATGACTTCTCACATGCTCTTCTGCAAACGTACCTATTAAACATTAATGCTAGGCTTGATTTGAATGGCAAAATACATATATAATGGGAACTTTAAAAATCACTTAGCACAAACTTTGAGTGGTGATGCAGGTACGTCGTTTACTTGTTGGGCATGACTAATTTCCTTTTCAGCTAGAATCAATAACTCTTGCCTGCTTGTTAAAATATTAAATGATGACAAATAATGGTTAAAAATGCAACAGTTGGCCAGTTAAAATCTTTTGGCTGAGAAGGATATAGCAATCAAGGGAACAGAAATGATTTAGTGTCTCTATGAAATGAACAACTGAACTATTTGAGGAAATGTGGACCTAGTGAGATGAGTGGATTAAAAGCAAATTGTGGGCATAACTTTCTGTAATAACAGTTCGGATAACCTATCCTGCCACTGCTTGGCTTACTCCACTTACTCCACATCCAAACCCCTTTACTTGCATGTCTCTTTCTCATAGCATAGCAGCCCTATCCTGCCTGGTGCAGAGCATCTGCAAATTGCTGAATGACTAGAACACCTATTGACTTCAATGAGGATTAAGGATGCATAGCACCCTGGCAGGAGGGCACTATAAAGCCAGAACATCTGGCCACCAGGAAATATGCCTAGCAGAAGGGATTCCTGTATTGGTGTAAAGCCAACATACTGACATTTAGCCCCTCCTCCTCCCAGCAGCCCCCAGTATAGAGGACGTGCTGGGGGAAAATAGCCATGCTGAGTGTACCCATGTGCTGTGGCTAATCTTGGCAGTGGTCCTCTGGGAGTGTGTACCCCACAAATGCCCTGAAGGGGTANGAGGAGGGCACTATAAAGCCAGAACATCTGGCCACCAGGAAATATGCCTAGCAGAGGGGATTCCTGGATTGGTGTAAAGCCAACAGACTGACATTTAGCCCCTCCTCCTCCCAGCAGCCCCCAGTATAGAGGACGTGCTGGGGGAAAATAGCCATGCTGAGTGTACCCATGTGCTGTGGCTAATCTTGGCAGTGGTCCTCTGGGAGTGTGTACCCCACAAATGCCCTGAAGGGGTTAATGTGGGCCACTTAACATATCTGGCAGCACCTGTGAGAGAGAGAAAGGAAGGCTTCATTGATAATGAAGCCCAGCTGGGGAGGGGCTGGGTGGTGATTATAAAGCCAGGAAGTGTGTGGAAGAAGGAGGCTGCCATCACTCTCAGGGGGGATAAGAGATAGGAAACAGTCCAGGGAACCAGCAAGGAGCCTGAGGGAGTAGACCTTGGTTGCTAGCTACAGGGTCCCTGGACTGGAACCCAGAGCAGAGGGAGGGCCTGGGTTCCCCTACCAGCCACTGAGGAAGGTGGGGTGAAACTCCCTGAGGCAAGGGGAGCGAGGACCATGAAGTCCAGAGACAGACAGAAGACCTACTATGAGGTCATTTGACTAGAGCTGGGTTGAACTCTGTTACCCTGGAAGGGATGGATTAAAGGGTGACCTGGCTGGAGGACCAAGTTGTGTGAAGAGATCCCACCGCAGTGATGGAGTGACCATTGGCAGAGGGTGCCATATGAGGAGATAGTTGCTACACCACACCTGACCACAAGGAGGTGCTCCTGTGGTGAGTGAGCCCCCGTACATGGACATAGGCAGCTAAGTGTAGGTTAGAGCATCCCTTAGTGTAAGGAAGCATGAAAGTGACATAAAGTCATCTTAGTTCCCACCTCTCCATTTTTTCACTCAGTGGAGCCTGGGCAGAACTGACAATCAGGCCCCTAGGTGGTAAAATAGCTTGTACCATGAAGACTTCTGTTCACTTTTACTTATCTGAAGAAAATATTAATTGAATTTCAAACGCGTGGTGATATCTGCATGTTCCCATTTTTCTGAATTCACACCCATGGCTGTCACATCAGTGAATGCCCAGTCTCCATCAGCCATGCAAGTCAGAGCAACTTTAGAATAAATATAGTAAAATCAAGATAGATAAAATAAGAACCCAATTTTCTACCCACAATTTGAACTGGATCTTTAATTGAATGATCTTACTATGGATGGTACTACAGAGGGGCCTAAACCCTGCTTCCCTCACACATGTAGATAGTAATGTAAAGTTACTATCCCATATAGTCCCTGGGAAGCAGAGAATAGCACAATGCACTTCAGCCATGCCCCCATGGCTGCCTCATCCACGCTTTCCCAGGGGTGAAGAAAGAGAGAGAGCCATATTAATGTTAGGAATTGTGTGTGTGTGTGTGTCTGTGTGGACTTGGTCGTTACTGTGCGGCTGGCTCTATAGAGCCCTAAGTGTTAATTCCAGCTGGGGGTCTCACCAGGCATCCAGGAACTCAGCACTGACTCTAATTCAATTGCCCAGCTGTGCTCCAATGGACAATACAATGAATCCAGTGCTAACACTGTGCCCCTGACCCACCTGGAGAGATGCAGAAACCAGCCTGGTCAGGTTCAGGAGCCATGCTCGAAACCTCGCGGTGTCTTTGGACGGGACCTCTTGAACAAAGGAACTTTGAAATGGATAAATAAGAGACTGACGTGATCGGGACACACTGACTGGGGATCAGACTGTCAGAGAGGCAGAAGGTGCAGGATGAAGCCTTGTCTCAGCCAGTCCCCCAAAGCTGAGGGGTCCCTGGGTCAAGTGAGACCTACTAAAACTGGCAAGAAGAGGCTAAGCCTAGGTAAGACAATGTGTGTTTAGGGTCTTATTATTTTAACCCTTCTCTCTCTGATGGCGATGTTGTCTGATGGACATGAAAATTATACCTGTTTTGAAGAAGCTGTCTTGAGTCACTGCAATTTCATACTGGTCACAAGATCCCAGAGAAAAGTCTGTAGCAAGGCCCAAACTCAGCTGGCCGTGCTGAGGGGGTATAATAGGTACACCATGGAGGTCTGCCCCTTTAAGAGCCAGGAGCACTGGAGGGCAGCCAGCCTCTGCTGGAGAAGAATCAAGCATGCAGATGTTGGGAATCATCCGATATAGCTGGGTGGCACCAAGTGATTGGGTCTGATAATTCCCCGTTGGGGAATATAAATGAGGGCTCCGCTCTATAAGGGGAACTAGGGGACCAGTAGAGGGTGGAATGTACGTGTTACCGGGGCAGCAGGGCAAGCAGGCCCTGTGGATTGCGTGACCCTCACCCATAGCCTGACAAAGGTCCTGACCATTAAGATGCTGGAAGCCAGAAGACCCACAACCTGGGTTGGGAACAGGTTTATGTTACGGTTCCGTGTTTCTTTGTTTTGTGTGCTGGAGAATAAAAAGGGCCCTGCAGTAAGGGCTGCAGCATGAACTGGGCAAGGCCGATTGCTTTCCCAGGCGGGTGACTGGGTCTACCAACCTACAGTAGGTAAGCAGCGAGTGCTGCAGCCTGGTGATTCAGTTGAAAAGTGAGATGGGATTTCACTCTGAGGAAAGTGCAGGTTTAGTCCTGTCACCTGGAAAGGGTGCCATGGAGAAAATGACAGCAAGGGCAAAAGTAGAGCTCACTCTAAACCCTAAAACCCTAATACTGCCCCCGACATTCTCAGGGCATCATGGCCCTTACTGCAATTCTATGCTTGTCAAAGACACCCCCTGTTCCTTCCCGTTGAAGGCTCCTTTACTCTGCCAGAGAGGCAGAACTCTAGCACAGCTGAGGACTGGGCCCTAGCTATTTCACACTGGTAGCTTAGGTGCATAAACAATCACCTCAGAAAAATTCAAATGTTCTTATGGCAAATCTGGTTCCTGCCAGTTTTCCCCAGATCAAGCAACTGCCAGACCAGAGGGATTTGGAAAAGTTCAAATAACATCCACACATATAAATGCTGCTTATCCAAACCCAAGCACAAAAGCTTTGGAGATTCATCCCAAAACTATTCCTGATTCACTCCCAGACACCCCACATAATTGCACTCCCACCAGCCCACTTTTCTATCCCTACATTCAAATAAATGCACTGGAGTTTTGAGCAGAGATTGTCTTTCTAGAGAGGCTGGGCCCGATTCAGCAGCCCTGACAGATAAATACTTTAACCACTTGAATTATTGCACATTCATTCAGCTGGAACACGACTCTGCTTGGCAGTAATCATGGTCTGGACCCATAATAGCACTTACTGTCACTAGCCATCTAAGTTTACTATAATAAATGGAATGTTTCAATGGATTCCTAATGATTTCTATTATTAGAGTGTAAAAGGCAGAGACCTGAAAAACCTAAATCACACATCTTATCACCATTTGGATGATAATAGCTCTGCTGCCTGTTCTCCTGGCAAGGGAGGGTGAGTCTTTCCGAGTGGAACATGGCAAACCCCATCTGTATTCCTTCTGCTTAGCCTATTTTAATCAAGGCAGACTTAATCAGGGAGACACTCATTTTGCAGCTGGTACATTAGCACAAAGCACTGTATAACAAGGAGCCCAAAGCTCGACGTATCTGAAGCAGAGCTGGGCAGGAAATCGTTTTCCCTTCCTATGCAATTTTAAGATTTCAAAAGTTTTTACCATTCCACAGCAGGATGAAACCTAAACCTGTTGAAATGGTTTGTGAATGGAACGAGAGACCAACCCCACCCCCAGAGTAGCCAATAGCCCACCAGTGAGTATGCTCACTTGGGATGTAAAAGGCCCAGGTTCGAGTCCTTGCTCTGCTGAATTCATAGGGACTGAGGCCCAGTCTACACTACACAATTAGGTTGACGTAAGATGTCTTGTGTTGACCTAGCTGTGAAAGTGTCTTCACTTAATTTTGGCTCCTGCCGACGTTAGGTGCCTCTCTACACCGGTTTAGTAACACCACCTCCCTGAGTGGCAGAGTCATGGTCAATGTAATTAGGTCGATGCAGTGTCACTGTAGACACTGCGTTACTTGCATCAACCGTTACTGACTTTCAGGAGCCATCCCACAATGCCCCACACTGACAGTACAATCGATACAAGCGCTTCTGGCGAGGACGCACACCGCCGACAAAAGGGGCCAAACGTGCACACACACAAGCGATTCAATGACTGCGGTGGCTGTATGCCGATGTAAGGTAGGTCAATATAATTTTGTAGTGGAGTCATGTCCTTATTGGCTATCCCAAGGGTAGGTCTCTCTCTCTCTCCGACTGCTGTATTTGGCTCAATCAATTCAGTCCAAACAACCTAGATTGTCTGCACAATTTGAGACTCCCACCCCTACCCTTCTTCATAGGTTCTCAGGTCGTAATGGACCCAACCTTACTCCTCCGTGAGCTCATGGCTCTAGCCCTCTGTGGGCTCAGCGCACATACCCATCCCAGTGGATTTAGGGCTTTACGGGTCTCCGGGACCTTTTCCCAGTGAAAGAGCCTTCACACAGTGACTATCTTAAACATGTATATATCAACAGATCAACAGAATACACACACCAAGCATCTAATGCTCCACTCCCAATAAAACAGATGGATGTCTCCCAATGGCCAGTCAGGGTCTTGTCATCTGGGGCTCTGGCTTCTACATAGTCTGGTCGTGGAGGGGTTAAAAATCCTACCAGAATTGGTCTTGAGCTGTATCCTGGAGTTAAGTCTAGGAGCCTGTCTCCAAATTTCCATCCACCAGGAACAGGGGCTCTGCCCCAACTTTTGTAGGGCCTGCCTCCCTTCTCTTTCTTTTCTCCCCTTTAGTCCTTGCCTNGGGAGATGGTGTGTGTGTGAAAAATGACTTAGGAAGAAAGGATACCCTAAACCAAGAAAAGTACAGAGAGCAACAACAAATCTAGAAGTGGGGCTCTGTGGGCTAAAGCAGCTGGGAACTCGTACCCCTAACAGTTATCCTGGCTCCAAAGGTGAGTGGGAGTTGCCACCACATCCACCGGAGTGAGACTGAGGGTGCCAGTTATCCTTGCCAGCCATCCCAAGGCTGTTTTCTTTTTTATTGGGCCAACCAATTTCCCTGTGGCTCTAGCCCCTACCCACTCTTCCCCTCCTTGGCAGTGGCTGAACATACAAAATGGCTGACTGTAGTCCGGTCAAGTTCTGGGGTATACACAGGAATGTCAAATTCCAGGGCAAGAAGGTATGGAGGGTGTGCAGTGGAAATGTAATTTGCTTTTATTTTTAAATGTATATGTCTGCAAGGTGGATTTCACAATATCTTTTAGAATATCCAAAGTGACAATGTGATTTACCTTTCTTACGAAAGGACGAGGATGAAAATATTTAGAGACTGCAGGAATGGGCCATATTCTAACTAATAGAACTCCCACGACAAATCTCCTGAGATGCATTATTTTACACGCTTTGCTGCTAAAAGCTTCCTTCCTGAAAGTTGATAGATATCATCATGATAGCAAATAATTCACAGCAAATCTGGGAAAATTAGCCTCCTTTTCAGCTCGGAATATTGTCAACTTTAGGAATTTAGCAGATGATTTTTCTCCCAGCTTTATTCACTCTACAGATTGCTACTGATCCATACACTGCATTCGAAATCCAAATTGTATTTCCGAGCTGTGATTGGACAGGTAAGTCACATGGATCTGTTTTATATCCCCTAGCTGAATTAGTATACAACCATTTTGATTCTTCTTAGCAAATGGTGGCCAAATCTCTAAATTCCCTCTACAGCTGGAAACAGTGCATATCGTTCATTATAGATATCCAGGAAAAATAATGGTAGCCCTAATGTGTTTAGCTCATCAGTTTTACATTTAGGTGATGATCTAAAGATTCATGGATTTGGACAGAGTTTTTAGATCAAATTAACCTCATTTGCCTATGTGATAAGGAAATGAAAGACAAAGGAACCTAACTAGATAGAAATACCAGAAGATAAAAGTTGACTATGAGAGAGGATTTCAGCACAAAATCTGGCATCATATTAAAAAGCTAGTGAAACTGAAAGACCACCACCATGCAACGTAATGTTGTGCCAAAGCCACTGTCAATTCAGTGAGTTCATGCATGATCAAGGTAGGGATTTAAATAATATTATTTTGACTTAGATTATTTTAAAGCACATCATTGGGGTGTCTATTGAATGTACCCATTAGGTGCACAATTAACGACATATTTTTCTGAAACTGTAGTGCACGCTCTACAATCCTGCAAATTCAAGGGGATGACCTAATAGGCCTCTTCCATAACTTATTTATACCACACGATCCTATGATTATTCTTAAGAGTTTTCTGACTTTTTTTTTAAAAAGGATACATCTAAGGTACATTTCTCTAGGTCAGAAGTTGTGCTGCTATAAGGCTACGATCCAGCAGATCACTTAAGCACGTTTAGCTCTAAGCTAAAGGTGAGTAGTCCCATTGACTTTATTAGGACAACTCATGTGATTGCTGGATTGAGGTCTAAGTCAGGAATCATGGTGGGACACTCCTAGAGGGACTAGAGCCCTGATCTTCAAATAGGGTGACCACATGGGATGAAGAAAATATCGGGACACATGGGGGGGAGTCCCGCCGGCAGAGCAAAACAAAAAACAAAAAAACCAGGAGTGTGAAATAACATCGGTCGGGACGCGGAAGAGACGCCTAAATATCGGGACGTCTGGTCACCCTATCTTCAAATATGGGCACAAAGTGCATGACACCCCTCAGGAAGGGTGAGGTTAAAATTGACTTGGTGCTTTCTGATCCTTTTTCTTCCTGCCTGTTAGTAATGCAAATGTTAATTGCCCCATGCTAACCTCTTAGCTTGGTCACCATCACTTCTATTGCAGCTTACATCTCACTTACATCAGTCAATATCTGCACCCAGCACTAATGAAACATCTTCCTTTTCAGCTATATACACAGGCTATTGTAGCATGCAGCATTGATCATTCCATTATCACTGTGTTATACTTAACTTCCTCTTCATCTTTCTAGTCAAACTCTGTTACACTACATCAATACTGGTGGCAACACACCGATGGATTATCTTCCCCTTTAGCAGGTAAGCATGCTGTACATATGTTGTAACACTGCTCATGTGCTACCCCAACAATTTCAGACTTTCTTAACCCGCTTCAAGAATGAAATGAATTGCACTGTGATCTTTAGCCCTCTGATATACATCCTCAGTGCTGACCCTGTTCCTTATCTGCAGTATTCCTGTGCTGCATGTATAAACAATAAAAGAGGTGGAGGTAATTAACTAATAAGCTAGCTTCCTACTCATTTTTTCTGCCAGGCTCAATACAGTAATTTGCAACAGAAATTACATGTGTTCTGTATCTATCACCATTTGTACTTCCTACATATTAATAGCACAGATCTGAACAGTAGTGATAACTAAAGCAATCAGTTTGCATTAATAAGTTTGAGGAGGTTTAACTCCTACAGTATTTGATGCAAAGGAGTGCAGGCAGCAGTGTCAAATAATCTCTCCTTTTAGATGGAGTCTATATGATGGCTCATCAAATAATGGGAACACAATAATGTATTCAACAGTGGACTGAAAAATACTTGTTAAATATATTATTCACAAATAATATTTTATAAGCTCTAGTTTATTTTAAAGTGAAAAACAAAAAAATCCACAAGATGATAATGGAGAGTTAATTTTGCCAAAGTTATGCACTCAAAACTCAGGAAATCAGAAAGATAAATTACATATCAATTACAATTATGTATATAAATATATTTTTTCAATACAATTTCTTTTACAGTCTTAAACTGTGGGAAAATGTATCTAATATAATGTTCCGTTTATTGTAAGAGTTGTATTGTATTGCATTGCTAGGAGGTATAGTTAAAGTTACATATTAAGCCTTAATTTTTGTATATCACCTTAACTCTGCATTAATGTAGGGTTGTTCGTCCAGTTTTCTTTTTTCTTTTTCTTTTTTAAAGGGGTATGAGAGACATGGCAGGGCAGGATAACATATGGGGAAAGCTTTCATCTTGAAGGCTTCCAGATTTAGGCCCCAGTTTCAGCAAAGCATTAAAGCACATCCTTAAATCCTACTGACTTCAGTGCTTATGTATTTTGCTGAATCAGAACTGTACTGATAGTGTAAGCCCAGCAATAAATTGCTACCCTCCAAGAGCCAGAAGGGAAAAAAGGGAAGAATTGTCACTTAAAGGTATGTCTAAAGCACAGGGCTACTCCTGAGATGGTGTACTTTATGTATCATCCCCCTGTTCAGGCTGTACTTAAAATCACTAGGTGAAGTCCTAGCTTAATCAATGGTAAAACTCCAGTTGATTTCAATGAGGTCAGGATTTCACCCACTGGATGGGATTTTCCAAAATGCCTATCTGAACTAAGAGTATAAATCCCATTGGCTTTCAATAGGATTTGTACTCCTATTTCACTTAGGAGCTTTTGAAAATCCCACCTACAATCTAGCCCTAAATTATTAGACTGGACTAATAAACTCTCTTCTTCGGCACTGGGTGCATTGGAGGTGTCTAGGTAACAAATTATAATAGCATTGCATATACTTGTTCTTTTTATATATTGCATGTTATTATATTTTGTTATTTACCTGTACAGAAAAGTCTAAAACCCATGTTTGAATGTCATGTATTCACTGGTCTAAAATTAAGCTTGCATTTTAGAACTGCTACATTAAAAGATTGAAAATTATGCATCATCAACTCTATCTAAAAATAGGCAGGGTTCTGAGACATGAGACTAAACACTTTCTCTGCTGCATAGACAGATATAGTTCTCACTTATCAGATGCTCCAAACATCCTTCTGTAGTTTGTGAGGCACAAAGAGTGAGCTAGTTTCTAACAATATTAGCTGCTGGTATAGGAATGTAATGGACAAATGGACCAAGGAACCACTTAACGTCACTCTTCATTTTACTAAGTGAAGAAATAGCCCCGTAAAAATACACAGTCCAGTGTAGTGAATGCAGCACAACACATGAAGTACTGAGTGAAGAAGTTTTCCTCAAACACAGGTTATTGGGCTCAATACAGTGGTAACTAGGTGAAATTTGATGGCCTGTGATATACAGGCCAGAAGATCTAATTCCCCTTCTAGCCTTATATATTATAGAAAGATGATGCTAGATTCAACTGCTAAAGTGCAATTTTGTGACTAGAACTAGTCAAAATTATTTTGTCAAAAGAAGAGAGACGGTGAAGCTGCTCCTATCAAAATAAACTCAATTTTACATGCTGTGGATTTTACGGGGCCTGAGCTAAAGCCTAATGAAGAGAATAGATAGACTCTTGTTAGACTCAAAGAGGTTTGGATCAGGCTCAGATTTCCTTATCCCAGACTTTCGAAAACTGAGCTCCGTCCTCAGGAAAATGAAAACAATCCCCCTGTCCTCTCCCCTCATAGAACTGAAGAGTGAATTATTTAGCCTGCAAATACTGTATGCCAAGCTAGCAGGCCATAAACCAAAATCTGAAAAACCAGCTGTCCCAATCTTGAGATTCAGAATTTTATTGATTCTTCATACAACATGTTCAATGCTGAGCTCTGCCCATAGTTTAGAAAAAGGATGATGGGTATGGAGGAATTATTTTGTCTCAATTATTTCTCAACTGCCATTTCCCCAACACATTTAATATGGTATAGATGGACAAGAGAGACCTTTTTAGGTTGCTGAACTTTAAAGAAAGTGCAGACTGGCCAATAGATAGATCAGCACTGAAGAACAGAGAGGGGATTTTCATAGCCTATTTACAGTATAGAGACCACCCAATAATTAAATACAGACTCCAGTAGGAAGAAAGGCAACACTGTGCCACAGTTTAAAGTGCAGAAGTAAGCAGCATGAGTACTTACCCTCTTTGACCTGAATATTGGGGTTAGAAAAGCCATGCAATCTTATCATGACTGCAAATCAACAAATGATTTGTTCACTTAACCTCAAATCACTATATAGCTGAGATAAAATGGGAGTTTAACAATGGACTTTAATAGGAGCAGTGTTAAGCCAATGTTGAGCTCTTATGCAAAAACTGATACTATATTTCCAGATTTCTACAAAGCCATTGTAATATGTCCATTATTCAAATAATTCACAGACAGCACAAAATGTACCCATTACCCTGTCTGCCTTCCCCTGCAAGGTTCCACAGTTCAGGGGGGCTGGAACAGTTTTTATAATGGGGGTGCTGAGAGCCATTGAATCAAACTGTAAACCCTGTATGTAATGGAAACCGGAGGGTGCTGCACCACCTATGCCATAGTTGTCCATTTGTTTTCTGGCTCCCACCCCTGTCCATCTACAAACAATGCCTCTTTCACAGCTTTAAAGAGGGCACAATTCAATGGGAAAGGGGTTTGGTGGTCTTTAGTCTTGGCCTGGGGTAGGTATATAGTTGTAACTCCCAGTTCCCAATTTAATTGCAAAGTTCTTTCAACGTAATAGCAAAGGAAAACGAATCCTGGCAGAGCAGACTCTGAGAACAATTATCTATTCTCCTCCATACACGTAGAAAGTATTTCTTATAATTAAATACATCCAGCTTTGTCTGTTAAGAGCAATCAAAATGCCAATGAATCCTCTAAGAGATTTCTTCAAGGAATATTCATTCTATTCCAGTGAATTTAAACTAGTAGGGTGATTCATTTATATATTTTTAACCCTAACATCAGTTTAAATATTCAGCACAGGTTCATATGATATGTGCACCCCAGAAGTGAATGAGCCAGAAATATTTCTTTCACATTACTGGAAATGTTTATGTGAAAGGCAAGGTATTTCAGCTCATATGACCTTGACATTTTTATATTCTCCAATGCCCACTAGCTTAAAAAGAAATACCAGAAATATTTGGTCAAGACAAGAGCAGTACAACTTTCAGCAACAATTTATATCTCCATAGGGGATTAGTGGAGGTAATGTTGAGAATGGCAAAATATATGATAATAATGAGCTTTGTCAAAAGTATTTTAAATTAAATTAAAGTTATGTCTCAGTGCAGGGAATTTCCTGGGGATTAATGACTAGTTGGGAGGAATTGATAGCCCAATGTAATGCCCATAAGGGAATCTGGAGACTCAATAACAGCATTTTTTTGTGTGGAGAACTTAGTACTTCACGTCAGCATCTCTTGAAAAATGTGTGTATTTTTTTCAATTTCATTTCTTGAAAAAGTGTCCAGGTTGGGCTCATTTACCTCCTTTCAGCTATTTCTGAGGATATTGTCAACCTTGAAAAGCCAGAGCATATCTAAACTTAGCCACCCAGCCAGAAGAAGCAGATATACAAGCCAAGGGGAAATGATTTTGATCATCAGCCGGACAAATTACAACTAATAAATAACTCAATTAAAATACTGTGATCTTGGTGGACAGAAACGAGAACTTTGGGAAACAAATTGTTCAGTGAGATTTAAGAGCCAGCATTACCTCCTCCAACCAAACCTACAAAATCATTATGGTACAGCACTGCATGCTGAATACTAAAAGCTCTTGTAAATAACATTACAGGCAAGGCATCAAATGGCATGGGCAGGAATACTTTGGGCCTGTTCTTAGCTGACGTAAATAGCATAACTCCACTGAGGTCAATGGATCTACACCAGCTAAGGAAATGGCCCTTTGAATAGAGGCTGGAGTGGTACAACTTCAACACCTTTAGTGTAGGCATCACAGCACATGTACAGCCTACATAGAAGCCCACTGAAGTCAACAGAAAGGCTGCCTTTGCCAACAGTGGGCTTTGGGTTGTGTCCATAGTTCTCTCTCAGGAGCTCCAAAAACAATGGGTAATATTATAGTGCCAATGACTGAAGAAAGAAGCCCTACTGTGATGAAAGAGGGAAATTCATGTTTGACTTCTCATTTGCTTTCCGCTTCCATTGTTTCTCAATAAGGCTTAAGCAGAATAGAAAAAAACATGCTGATCAATAGTATTATATATGGATACAATAGATCCATATTGTATATAAAAATCAGGAGTGAAGTTAGTAGAGTTTTACTCCAGATTCACCCTCGTGCAAGAAGAGAATTTGGTTGTTATACCTTTTCTACATAAGATTTTTTTTGGCCTCAAATTTTCCACCTGTTCAGCTCCCCCACTGATAACATCATTAGGACCAGCCCCTGGCAGCTGCTAGTGTTTTAAGCAATGTGTCCTGTAGACATGCTCTGAGTGGAGTTAGATGACATGGTGGGAAACATATAAATGCCCACCTGAAGCCTTACCTACGCTAGAGCTCTCACCATCACTACCACCAGTGAGACAACACTAGTATTAGCAATGGGGGTAGGGGAGTTTCAGAGTAAACATAGCATAGACAAGGCCTTAGTGGGTAGCTATGAGTCACTGTTTAGCTATGGTACATGGCACTAGGACCTAAGGCAGCATTTAATTACAATCACTTCCAGACTGCAGTTTATGATGTGTGTCCTACCTCCAACGCAATCTTTTTTTACCCAGTGCAAGCCAATATAGAATCATAGAATCATAGAATATCAGGGTTGGAAGGGACCTCAGGAGGTCATCTAGTCCAACCCCCTGCTCAAAGCAGGACCTAATCCCAACTAAATCATCCCAGCCAGGGCTTTGTCAAGCCTGACCTTAAAAACCTCTAAGGAAGGAGATTCCACCACCTTCCTAGGTAACCCATTCCAGTGCTTCACCACCCTCCTAGTGAAAAAGTTTTTCCTAATATCCAATCTAAACCTCCCCCACTGCAACTTGAGACCATTACTCCTTGTTCTGTCATCTGGTACCACTGAGAACAGTCTAGATCCATCCTCTTTGGAACCCCCTTTCAGGTAGTTGAAAGCAGCTATCAAATCCCCCCTCATTCTTCTCTTCTGCAGACTAAACAATCCCAGTTCCCTCAGCCTCTCCTCATAACTCATGTGCTCCAGCCCCCTAATCATTTTTGTAATTTGTACCAAGTTTGCATTAATAACCCTCTATTCCCCTTACTTTTGCTGTCTCCGGTTTCAGACCTGGATTAAATTTTATCTTCTCATTTTGTAGACAGAATGTCATCTAAGTACATCAGCCACTGCACTTTTAGGATTTAAACCAGAAACTCCCCAATGTTTAATTAGTATCTGACAACCTACCTAACCTACAATGTCCTCCTCAAGCAAGGGACTGTTCTTCTGCAGTATTCGCCTTTTCCCCTGTTCACTATAATACTGGCACAGAACTTCAAAACATATAGGGCTCAATTCTGCAATCGAGCAATTCCTGGAGCTGCGGAATACCCACAATTCCCAGTGAAAGTTGAGGGTACTCAGCAACTTGCAGGGTCAAACTTTTAATTTACATTCTCTTAGGCTGAGAAGAAGGTAGAGTTAATTAATGAGACATAGGCTTATTGGTTTACATGTTAAACCACCAAATAACTTCATTGTATTATCTCTCTGTGAGATATTCCAATGACTCCCTGGCTCAACTGATTAGGCTCAAAATGCAAAGACTGCATTAAGAGGAGAAAATAACTTCATTCATTATTATAATTTCAATTAAAAACCTAAAGTAAACCACACCCACCTAAAGCTGCTAAACAACTACCCTGGTTCCTGATACATATACTCGAACAAATACACCTCTACCCCAATATAACGCAACCCGATATAACACGAATTCGGATATAACACGGTAAAGCAGTGCTCCAGGGGGCGGGACTGCGCACTCCGGCGGATCAAAGCAAGTTCAATATAACGCGGTTTCACCTATAACGCTGTAAGATTTTTTGGCTCCCGAGGACAGCGTTATATCGGGGTAGAGGTGTACTTCTACATACTTAAATATGTGTTAGTCACACTTAATTGTTTAATTTGGAAATGCAAACAGTAATACTACAGACTTGGGGTAATATTTTCAAAAGTGCCTAAGTCCCATTTTCAAAAGGCACTAAGAGACAGATTTTCATACTTATTTAGGCATCTAAAGAGGCAGGAAGGCACGTACTGGGATTTTCAAAAGTACCTAGGCACCTAGCTCCCATTGAAATCAATAGTGTGTTTGAAAACCACCAGTCGGCACGTAACTGCATCTTTAGGCTCTTACATCCTTTTAAAAATCTGACCCTAAATTACTTATGAAAATGGGACTTAGGTTCCTCATTCACTTAGGTGCTTTCGAAAAAGTTACCCTCGGTTCCTAGACTCATTAAATGCCATTCCACTGAAATTTACTGAAAGCTTTTAGTGAGTCTAAGATTTCTGGAGTGAAATGAAAGAGTCATAATTGCTGTAATGGTCAAGTATTGCTCTTTCAATTCTTGGGTTCATAACTGTGCTTCCTGTATGTTATGGAGTAATCATCATGCACTCAAAAGTTATCACTGTACTGGCGTGGCTACCAACAGGAACATATCCTAGTTTGCGGTTAAAGCAGAAGCTTGTGACTAAAGCACTGAATGGGATTTTGAAAAACCGATCCAGTTTTGCCACCTCCACCAGCAACAGTAACTGTGTCTTTTTGTGAATAAAAACCAGCCATTTGTTCACTCTCAGGACAACCTTTGAAATGTGTTGTTAATTTTCTCCAGTGAGAATGTGTTATCACTGGGAAACGTTGCCAGCATTGCAGCAACTAGTTCTCTTCTGCTAAAGGACCAAATCCAGAGCTCTTTCAGGGCATCTTGTCACTCACATCAAAGGCAATGAGAGCTGAGCGTGCTCAGCACTTCTGAAAAGTGAGCCATCAATGATTTAGGACCACCCTGTTGGTTAATGTGTACTGCTTAGGCAGATCTAGCAATCCATGCTACAAAGGAAGAGGATTATTCATCATATGGGGTCCAATCCTGTCACTGACCTGCATAAAGAGCCAGTGAATGTGAGGCACTGATCCTCTCACTGATGTCACACTGGGTGCCGAATCTCCGCTAAGAACTTCTCCTTTCTCACCCCTTTAAAACTCTCTTTGCTGCAGAAACTTTCAGCCAAAGTTCTCTCTAATTACTGAAATCGAAATCCAATCAACTACATTTAATTAAATTACTACTTGTGACTGCTGTTCCTAGGAACTTTAATGCGATACCCTCTGGAATGGATATAAATTAAGGAGAAGAGGGGATTACAGTTTTAAAAGGTAGGTCCCCAAGTATTTCAGTCAATAAAATGTCAAATGCATCTGAAATCCACAGAGAGAAAAATGTTTAGATCTGAGGTACAGTTCATGATGCAAACAGCCGAGAACAAAGCTTCAACCAACAAAGTTTTTATCTTTACCCTGGACGGTGCTCTGTGCCCACAATTCCCATTGACCTCAACTGGGGCAATATTTTGTTGAGTTTCATCGGGCACTTGCAAAGCATTCTTTCTCTCTTCTAGTGCTGACCACCCTAACTCCCTGCTGAAGTCAAATGAGTGCAATCAGCATCTTGCAGCCATTGGGCTAGATTCTCCACAGCAGCTGAGGTCTGCTTAGTGCAGAGAAGTGACGTTGAGAGTGTCAAGCAGCCAGTTAATCCCAGTGCTCAGAGGAGCCTGGGGGCTGCTTGACTTTACACCAGTGGAAAATTGGAGTGGCAGAGTGGAACTCCTCTGTCATGTTTCTTAAACTGCCATGGGGGTGAAGCAGTAGCTGGCTCAACCAGCTTTATGCCAGCAGCCAGAATCCATCCCCTTTGTGCCACCTGAGTAGCAAAAGGGACAAAGCACAAGCCAGAGTCTGGGCCAGTATCTTGACTATCAGGTCCCTATGGAAGTCCTGGATATTGACCTCTGTGTGGACCCGATCCTGCCTCTACACTGAGTGTCACTGAAGTCAGTGGGACTCCATGCAGACACAGGGGTCTAAACACATGGTTCTCAGTGCCCAGTCAGAGCCTAAGATTGTAACTATCTTTCCAATATAAGCCTGATGTTGATCCCCACTCCTACTGCCTTGGAAAAGCTACTTTTATATTATAATTTCTCATGTATGTTCTCTTAGTCAGACAGAATAATTATTTTATCTTTCTTTTCTTTGCAATCTTTCCCTCCATGTAATTTAGGCCTGACCATGTGTAAAATGTATACATTTAAGATTGCTTCATAAAGTTACCATTTAAACTTTTCATCTTTGGATAATTATGCCTTTCTCGTCATGAAACTTTGAGAAGTAATTATCACATTTTATAGATCTCCATCAAATGAGTTTTTTATGCCTGCCCGACCCGTCAGTCTTTGATCAATACCTCCAAACATTAAGCCTACCAGAGGACAGATGGTAGCTTAAAGCAGCCTGTGGGTTGAATAATGAATAAGGAGAATAAAACAGCATTTCATCTACTACAGATTATTCCCTTTAGGTCAAGTTGAGCAGCAGCACATGGACAACAGTGCGAGATATTCCATATTATTTCTATTGACACGGTACTTACATTATATTATTGCATAGAAGTGAGCTTCTATCTCTCTGTAAACTTACTTCAGCACATTAGCCAGTCATTAAAGTGCACATCTTAAGAAGAGTTTAAATAATGTGAATTTCTTCTAAGCGTTTCAAAAAGACTCCAGAATGTAACTGCAGACAGGTTGCGGGTTAAAGATGCACTCTAAGCACTCTTAAAAAAAGCTAATGCGGTCTTGGGATGCATTAGGCGAGGTATTTCTAGTAGAGATAAGGAGGTGCTAGTCCCATTATACAAGTCATTGGTGAGACCTCATTTGGAGTACTGTGTGCAGTTCTGGTCTCCCATGTTTAAGAAGGATGAATTCAAACTGGAACGGGTACAAAGAAGGGCCACTAGGATGATCCGAGGAATGGAAAGCCTGTCGTATGAAAGGAGACTTGAGGAGCTCGGTTTGTTTACCTTAACCAAAAGAAGGCTGAGGGGAGATATGATTGCTCTCTTTAAATATATCAGAGGGATAAATACCAGGGAGGGAGAGGAATTATTTCAGCTCAGTACTAATGTGGACACGAGAACAAATGGATATAAATTGGCCGTCGGGAAGTTTAGGCTTGAAATTAGAAGAAGGTTTCTAAGCATCAGAGGAGTGAAGTTCTGGAACAGCCTTCCGAGGGAAACAGTGGGGGCGAAAGACCTCTCTGGCTTTAAGATTAAGCTTGATAAGTTTATGGAGGGGATGGTTTGATGGGATAACGTGATCTTAGTCAATAGGTCAGTAACGTGCCATCACTGGTAATTAGTACCAATGGTCAATGATGGGATATTAAAAGTTACTACAGAGAACTTTTTCCTGAGTGTCTGGCTGGAGAGTCATGCTCGGGGTTCAGCTGATCACCCTATTTGGGGTCGGGAAGGAATTTTCCTCCAGGGTAGATTGGCAGAGGCCCTGGAGGTTTTTCGCCTTCCTCCGCAGTGGGAGCTCGAGGGCCAGATTAAAACATGTGGATGTGGCCCCTGGGACGTTGTTTGCCCACCCCTGCCCTACCCCATTGCTGCTCCCACTTTTAAACCCAGCACCTGCTATGGGGTGGGAGGGAAATCCCTCTGTTCCCAGAAGTTCCTGCTCTGCTTCCCCCAGTCCATATGACTTGAGGGAAGTGGGGGTGTTTGGGGCCTTGTGCCACAGGGTTTCCCCAACAAAGGTTCAGATTGGACTCTAATTAGTGCAATAGTCTACCCCAGTTCTGGGTCTTGTACTTTCACTGATGTCAGTGTAGGATTGGCAAGTTTCCCCCACCTGGATCAGTTCTGATGATAAAGCACATGCATCTATCACTCCACATACAACACGGTAAAAACTAGTAAGGGGGAAAGCTGCAACAAGTATGATTTCACTGTTCATTAGACAATAACATCACATTTGATGCACACCCACAGAAAAATCTAATTAGTGTTAGTTTCTGAAAACGTGGTCTGAAAAAAACACCATGAATTGCTCCTGTTCTGCCACAAATTACTTTCCAATTTATTCTGGTCTTAATGTTGCTTTTCCCCATAATTATTTAATACAGTTTCAGTTAAACATAATTCACATGATTCATGAAACCAAAAGTTAGGACTGTTATTTTCCCCTTGCTAGATGTTTTCTAATTACAGTCCTTTGCTTAATATATCCCAACCTCATGTATATTTGAAAACTGCCAAGGAATATTTCTTTTCTCAAAATGACGGATGAATTCTGTTTGTTATACTTTAATATTTTCCGAATCATTTCAGCCTTCATCTACCCAAGTAGTAATTGACTTATTAAAATTTCATTTTCCTGGGTTCAATAATGTGTATATTTTGAATTCACTGGCTTAAGTAGCAAGAGAACACAAAAAGGTATATGTGATTTTAAAGGCTTAGAAGGTACCTTAAACTCTATAGGGGCTTGTCTATATTACCCGCAGGATCGATGGGCAGCGATCAATCCAGTGGGGGTTGATTTATCGTGTCTAGTCTAGATGCTATAAATCAACTGCCGAGTGCTCTCCCGTTGACCTTGGTACTCCACCGGAGCGAGAGGCGCAGGCAGAGTCGACGGGGGAGCGTCAGCCGTCGACTCACTGCCGTGAAGACACGGCGGTGAGTAGATCTAAGTACGTAGACTTCAGCTACATTATTCACGTAGCTGAAGCTGCGTAACTTAGATTGATTCCCCCTTCTCCTCTCCTTCCCCCTCCCCCCGCAGTATAGACCAGGCCTAAGTTGTGCACAATAAAATGATGGCAGTGGGCAATGGTGATGGCACAGTTTGTATGCACAATCAATATACACATGCTGGTATGTTCAGAATCACTGCAATTGTTCAGTGTTGCCTCATGGCATTCAGATAAGATCTGATAGTCGAGATTTCAGATAACTGAGGAAATATTCAATGTAATTAGTAAACATTAGGGGACATGATCTTATTTCAGGTAACAAGATATTTCAGATCATAGAGAACTTAAACAAAGTTGTCCAGTCCTGTACAGGCTCAATCCTGCACCCCTTACTCACATATATATATAGTTCTATGGACTCTTCCACTGGCATGTCTCCTGCTAACACTAGGTTTGAATTTGGCCTACTAGGCAAAATTCATCCCTTGTATAACTCCAGTGTCTTAATCAGATTTCATGTCAGAAAACTTAGTGGACTAGATCCTCAACTGATGGAAACTGGCATAGGTTTACTGAAGGCAACAGGGGTATACCGATTTACACCATCTTAGAATCTGCCCCAATATATGAAATGACGTTTCATGTTGTCAAAATAAATCTTATTAAATACTAAGGGTCCTTTTTAGGAAAAAGTTGCATCAGCCTACCAAGAAATATTTCCAAAGTGAAATGCTCTGTTTAGCTCTTCTTGTGAATGTTGCTTTAAAAAAACAAGGGAAAGAGACCTCAGGATTCCAGTATTACTGCATTTGTCTCCAGTTCACGAACAAAGCCCTCTGTTGTATATCTTCCTTCTAACCTCCCAACAGCACCAATATATCTCAATAGAAAACAGCTTTGCTATGAACAGTCCTTGTTTTAGTACAGTCTGCAAAGCAATAACACTGATTTCAGAGTCACAGATTATAAATACTGTGCTTACATCCTAGGTACATGCAGGAGAGTTTTACTTAGTAAATATCATGTAACTACACAGTTCTTACATTTCCCCACTCTATGGCAACTGCACTTAATAGATCTAGATAGATAGATAGATAGATAGATAAGTCCCAAGCAGACTGCGAAGAGCAACAAAAAGATGTCACAAAACTGGGTGACTGGGCAACAAAATGGCAGATGAAATTCATTGTTGATAAATGCAAAGTAATGCACATTGGAAAACATAATCCCAACTATACATATAAAATGATGGGGTCTAAATTAGCTGTTACCACTCAAGAAAGAACTCTTGGTGTCACTGTGGATAGTTCTCTGAAAACATCCACTAAGTGTGCAGCAGCAGTCAAAAAAGCAAACAGAATGTTGGGAATCATTAAGAAAGGGATAGATAATAAGACAGAAAATATCATATTGCCGCTATATAAATCCATGGTATGACCATATTTTGAATACTGCGTGCAGATGTGGTCGCCCCATCTCAAAAAAGATATACTGGAATTGGAAAAGGTTCAGAAAAGGGCAACAAAAATTATTACGGGTATGGAACAGCTTCCATATGGGGAGAGATTAATAAGACTGGGACTTTTCAGCTTGGAAAAGAGACGACTAAGGGGGAATATGATAGAGGTCTATAAAATCATGACTGGTGTGGAGAAAGTAAATAAGGAAGTGTTATTTACTCCTTCTCATAACACAAGAACTAGGGGTCACCAAATGAAATTAATAGGCATCAGGTTTAAAACAAACAAAAGGAAGTATTTTTTCACAGAACGCACAGTCAACCAGTGGAACTCCTTGCCAGAGGATGTTGTGAAGGCCAAGACTATAACAGGTTCAAAAAAGAACTAGATAAGTTCATGGAGTATAGGTCCATCAATGGCTATTAGCCAGGATGGGCAGGGATGGTGTCCCTAGCCTCTGTTTGCAAGAAGCTGAGAATGGGTGACAGGGGATGAATCACTTGATGATTATCTGTTCTGTTCATTCCCTCTGGGGCACCTGGCATTGGCCACTGTCAGAAGACAGGATAATGGGATAGATGGACCTTTGGTCTGATACAGTATGGCAGTCTTATGTTCTTATGTCTAAAAGTAATTAGTATATAGGGGCTGCTTACCAGTTTACAGAATACATAATATAATATAATATTTTTTTCTGAGTTGTTACTGTTGTGCAAATGGTCCATCATTGCACCAAGGGTGTGGGGCTGCTGGATGGGCTGTAGTTTACATGAGATGTTATGCTAAGATAGTGACCACTTGTTTTTCAATAGTAACAGCATGAACCCAAGTATCCTGAAAAAACTCCCCTTTAGGTAATTGCATTCTGCCTCCCAAATACTCCCTTTGGTTTAACTGGATGATTCTTTATTTTGTGTCTTAATTCTTTACATATTGTGGATACGTGAAAGGAGCTTAATAACAAAGATAAAATTAGTTCTCAGCTGTCCTGTTTCTCTTCGCTGTTAAGTGGCTAGTCAAGGTGCTTTTGATTAAAACTCTTATAGAAAGGTAAGATACTAGGTGAATAACCTGTCATTTGGAGGATGAATGATAATGAACATATAGAACAAAATCCTGCCTCATTGAAGTCAATGGGAACTGGATCATGCTTGTAGACAGCAAATCTGAGGAAACCTAAGATGATTCTACAATAGCAAAATTCAATTTAATCTCTGTGGAGAGATGCTAATGCGCCTGATCTGATGTACAGTTTGACTATGACTCATTGCTCTGCGGGGTCATAGTGCCCACTCCTTCTGGATTGGAATTATATATAACTGTATTTTAAGGTCAGGGCCGCCCAGAGGATTCAGGGGGCCTGGGGCAAAGCGCGGGAGCGGACATAAAAAAAGGTGCTTGTACTCACCGGGCGGCGCTCCGAGTCTGCGGCGACGGTGGGTCCTTCACTCGCTCTGCGTCTTCGGCAGCACTGAAGGAGGGCCCGCCGCCGAAATGCCACCGAAGACTCGGACCGCCGCCGGGTGAGTAGCCAGGGAAGGGATTCTCGGACAGGGCTCGCGGGACCCCTGCAGGCCCCGGGGCAAATTGCCCCACTTGCCCCTCCCCCCACTGGGCGGCCCTGTTTAAGGTCCCTTGATTTTAAGGAACCTCACAGCTCCTTTATCAATTCTAGAGGTCCTCTTGTCTCTTCATTCTAAATTAAGACTTCACCATTAAAAAGCTGGTTAAAGAACAGCCCAGCTTACTGCTGTTCTGTTCATTTTAGTTATCTCTGAACATTACTGTGAAGGGATCATTAATCCACACTCTCCTCCCTTGCTCTGCATTTTGCCTCAATCCACTCTTGAAAAAAAAAGTGAAAGAAAATAAATAATTTTTAAAAATTAGCCTTTGTTTAAATACAGCACGAGTAAGTGAATGATAAGAAGAAGAAAAAAACCTCACCTCAAAACCCACATCCCCATAATACAGATCTTAAACTTCATGAGAATCAGAGAGAGGTTGCAAGACACTTTCATAGATCTAAGTATGATGATCTAGTCTGACCTGCATAACACAGGCCAAAGAATTTCACCCAGCAGACAAGACTAATATCACCATTTTACAGAAGGGCACTTGAAGTGACTTGTCCATGGTCATACAGGGCATGTGTGGCAGAGCTGAGAATTGATGGTAGGTCTCTTTTAGCCCATTCTAGTGCCTTTATCACAAACCCAGCTTCTCACTTCATTAAACCTTCTATGACCCAGGTCAAGGCAGTCAATCACTTATTTGAGGAAGGTTAATCTTTTCTTATTTATAGAATCCTGTTAAACTCATGTGAAATCCTAGTACTCTTTAGCATTCTTACATTGGTAAGAATAGATTCACCAGTGTTGGAGGCTGTGCTTTTGTAACCCCGACAGACCCCGGTTGTCGGCAGGCAGGATTGAATCTGGGGCCTGTGGAGCTTAGTGCAGGAGCCTCTACTTTATGAGCTAAAAATTATATGGCTTTCAGCTAAGGCTATAGAGCAGACTCATTAATCGCTAAGTGGTCTCAGTGCCACAAGAGGAGCCAGAACACCACACCCAGAAGGTGTGTGGGTTGCACTTTCAGGAATGGACCCTTTCTTTTCAGGAAAGGCTCTCTCTCTTTTCTTTCTGCTTTGTTCCTGTACAATTGATATGTCTTCCTCTCTTCAGAGGTAGTGGTACACAAGCAAATCAGCCAGTCCCTTATAACATGGTATGTTTGAAAAGTAAAGGGCTGTATCTGGTTAGAAGGGTAGTGATCTGCTTTTATTTATCTAGTGCACTGCTAAAAGCGGTATTTAATCTAAAACACCCATATGGTATCTGTAACACTTCTTGGGGATACCCATGGTTGTGAGGCACCTTTCTACCATCTGCTCTTAGTGCAAGGAAGTCTTGTCTGTACCTGCTAGGGGTCAGCTCCCTGACTTCCCCAGCAACACAAGCTCTCCCCAGTCAGCCTAGGTAAGCAATAGGCGCGCTCCATCCCCTGAGCACACCGAGCATCCCCTTGAAGTGTCTAGCCCCTGTTTCACTGGGCACTCACGGAATTCACAGATCCGCTACTCCCAAAGGAATAGTACACACCAGCTTACCAGTTACACCTTATACCACAGGTCCAGTTAACACACAGCACTTAGACTTGTGTACAATGAAAACATGTAAAAGATTATTTAACAAAGAACAGAGATTCTAGAACCCACCCCTATATTCTTTGGACAGAGCCCAGTGAATCAGTTACTCTGGATTCACTGGTGTAATGGAATGAAAAATTTGACCAATCATTTCTCTAACCTGCCATTGCTTGGGGCACAGGCAGATGGAAACAGTACATAGTAGGTTAAGTGATTATCAGAATCGAGGGATAAAACAACTTCCCCTAAAACAGCAAAGAGTATTAAAGAGATTGATAGGAAACAAATGGCAATTAAGTTTTACCACAAGGACATGTAGAAGAATAAAAATCACATCAGCATATAACAAGAGGCAGACAAAGAAAAATTAGTAATGCGCAGCATGTATACACAGGTGCTTAGCAACCAAAAGATAGGTCAAATTTAAAGGCCTTCAAGAAGCAATGTGCTATACCAATCCAAAGATAATCATAACAACCACCTCATTTGGTAAACATTCCATTCAAGTAAATGGGAGTTAATTTCTTTTACATTTCTCAGAACTAGAACCGGTCTTTAATTTAAAAGATAGCTAAAAACATTTTTACACATAATGCTTGTGATATTTTAACAACATACTTATCGGAACAGTGTTAATGTAAATCTCTGCATACTAGCTATGGGACAAGTCAGCGATATGTCATGAACGCAGCACTCCAGCTTGTGGATGAAATGGAAGGTGCCAGTTGAAGATCATTTGTGGATAATGATACATGTTCTGTACTTGCAGACTCATAATCAGCACATTTGTTTGCCATAGTTCAGCCTAAATATCAGTGCACAGTCAGCTATATACTATCTCACAGTGTAGAACTGGACTTGTCAAAAGAAAACCACAAATGGGTGACAGGGAGTTATGCCTGCATCCAGCCAGCTATACCTAGTAAATGCTTCCTTTGTATCTCTCCCCAGTGTGAAATCATATTTTAGGCAGTTTTGTAGCACATATCCTTGTCCCATCACCAAAGACTATTATACTTAAGAAATGGTTGACACGAATTGTGCATGATCTCATTGCTCACAATCACAACATTTTATAGTTTCTTTCCTATAGATAATATGCCACAAATCCCTAAATATATTTCTTTTAATCATCTAATCATCAGTTCATTTATGTAACATTTCTGACTTTTATTGCAAAAACCTAATGACACTGTTCCTACAGATATCCCCCTTCTGAATCCAGATTACCTGTAAATGCTTACAAATCGGGCTTAACTGCTCATTTATGTTCTTCTCCAAAATTAAATGACAAAAGAGGGTGGAGGATTACTTCAGATAAAATCATTTTTGAGCCTGGAAATATTTTTACTCTCTCCAATTTGTGAAGTTATTTTGTAAGTGCACAAGCAAAACTATTAAATCTCAGTATAAACAAAGCTTTTGTTCTAAACACAAGAGCAAACAGCCAGATTAGGTTCAAAGCTGAATGCTCTGCAAAAAAGGGTTGAAAGGGTAAACCTTCACTTCCTGTGTGGGTTTTTAAGTGATCTTTACACTATTACAATTTCAATGCCTGATAATTATACAGTCCACCTCCAACACACCAAAACACAAGGCCTATTGTACAAGATAAAGACCGATTGATTCCTTACATTTCCTATCATGCCTCCAGCAGTGGCCAACACCTGATTCTTAAGAAGTAGGTGCAAAACCCCATATTGTACATAGTCAATTGTATAATGCTGCCTGAAGGTGACAGAGGCTCCTTCCTGACCTCTTCAGGCAACAGGTTTATGCCCTGAAGCCTGAAGTTCAGTTGCTCTTAGCACACTTTACATAATGGCAAGTGTTATCAATGGTCTAAAAAACGAAAGCTGCATGCATTCGAGCTGTTATGTTTTGTGTGTCAGGGAAGCAGGCGTGGTGAGAAGAGAAGGGAGTGGGCTCAGAGAGGCAGGCACAGTGGCTGGGAAATGAATAGAGCAGCCAAGTTGAGTAACTAGCACAGGGTGACGATGCGCTTCGGGGCAGGGTATTAAAAGATGCTCAAGAACACAGCCACCTAAAAGAGCATCTGATCCTGGAACGGGATTCAGGGCCTCCCTCCTCCCAACTGCTCCATCCCCTTTTTCCTCTTCCATTCTCCTTCCCACCCCCCACCCCAGGGCTGAGGAGAAGGGGAGCAGGAGGGGCCTGAGCCCAGGCTGGAGGGAATGCCTGTAAAGTCTGCGTATCTAAAGTGAATGGGCGTGATCGTGCATGAGGTACCAGGGCCCCACGTTTCTTTTCAGGGGCCTGGCCCTCCCTCCTTACTAATGTCCTGCTCCCTCCTCTCCACTCCCCCTTTCACTCTAATCTCCTCCTGCTCCCCGTTTCCCCTCCCTCTCATCAACTTCTCTTAGGGTGACCAGATGTCCCGTTTTGAAAGGGACAGTCCCATTTTTGGGGACTTTTTCTTATATAGGCGCCTATTACCCCCGTCCTGTTTTTTCACAGATGCTATCTGGTCACCCTAACTTCTCTCCTCCCCCAATACCTCTGGCGAGGCCTCGCCCAGGCTGAACTACAATCCCCACAATGCTCCCTGTCCTCGCGAGAGCTGGGAGCGGGCGGAACTCTCGGTGCGAGGCGCGGAAGTCCCTGTAGCTTGGAGACGGTGCCGGGGCCTGCCCGTGACTGACTGGACGGAGCCGCCGCCCGCTATCATGGCCGAGACTGACCCCAAGACCGTGCAGGATCTCACCGCCGTGGTGAGGGGCCCGGGCCGGGGGTAGGCCTGAGGCGGCGCAGCGGGCGGCTCCGGGCTCCGCGTTTACCCCGAGTGGGGCGGTGCCCGGAGTCCTCCTGGCTGCGGCCGGGGATGTTCCCTGCGCAGAGAGCGGCCCCGGCGCCGGCCTCTGGAGCCCAAGGAGGGCCCGGGGTGGCGGGCAGCGAGCGGGGCCAGGGGAAGCAGTGACTGAGACCAGGGGGCTAGGGAATGCCTGGGAGGGGGGGCTAAGACCATGTTAACCCCTCCGCTCCCTGCCCCCGTTATACTCGGTGTGGAGACCCAGGCTGTGCTCGACATCCCAGGGGCATTCTGGGAAGACCCATGTCTAAGGCCCCCGTCGTCCCCAGCATACTTGAGCTCTCACCTCCGCACTACACCAAGCATCAGCTCGAGAGAAAAGGGATAAAACCCGACCCCTCCCTCGGCGGTATCGATCTGGTACCGTTCATTTGCACCACCCATTAGCGGCACTAATCCTCAGGCCCGCCCCGCTGAGGGAGCCAGGGTAGGGAGGGCAAGTTACCCACACGCGCACAGGGGCTTGGTGTCAAATCCAGGATGACAACATAGGCGTTCCCAAACCATCCCCCTCTGGCTCCTGTAGCTCTTTTTGGAGGGGTCAGGGAGGGGTGCTGGATTAGACATTGGTTTGTGCCAGCATTGTCCTTGCTGTTCTTTTGGGGACACTTCAGTGTGATGGTTTCCCAAAACCCAGGTGTTTGGCTGCTCCCTCCACCCCACACCCACACCAACACCACACACACACACACACTCTTGTCAGTTTAATTGGTATCACGGGCTCTTGCTAGTCTACCTGCAAGAGTAGTTCAGAGCTAGTCCTGTAATTTAAGAACTTTTTTTTGTGTATAAGATTGAGAGTTGTATTTTGAAAATATTAAGCACAAACAATTGTTTTTTTTCAGTCTTCCATATCAGATGCAGAATGATTGTGTGGCTAAAGCATAACAATTCTGTTTTTGACACTGACTCAGTTTGTAGACCTCAGAGAAATTATTCAGCCTCACTTTCTTCATGTGTATAATGGGGGATGTTACATGTAGAGGGCTGCTCTAAGGTTTTGTGAGTGGTGGTGGAGTGCTTTGACGTTTGGTAAAGAAAGGTGCTGCATTAGTGCTGAATTATTTTTGGCATGGAGTTCCCAGAGTAATTTGTTACTTTTAACATTTGATCAATGCTGTCCAAACGTATGGTTTTGTGTGAAACAAGTTGAGCTCAACAGTAACTGCATTATGCTAAAGTATTGTAAAAAGGGATATTTTGATTAAGTACATAATTTTTTTTTGCCTTGTTAGGTACAGACACTGCTTCAACAGATGCAAGACAAATTTCAGACCATGTCTGACCAGATCATTGGAAGAAATATCCTTTCTTCTTGTAAAATGCCTCTGATGGAGGAAAGTGAACAAATATTTATGTATATTACATTTTAAACTTGCAAGCCAGATTTCTAAAGCCATTGTAACAATGCGTGAAGCTGTGGTCAAGTGATAAACTGCTACTAAAGTGTAAACATTACAGTTCATTTTCTTTAACTCAAACTAACTTGATGACATGAGCTGTCGCATTGATGACCTGGAGAAAAACATTGCAGACCTCATGACACAAGCAGGAGTGGAAGAATTGGAAGGAGAGAACAAGATGCCTGCTACTCACAAGAGTTAAAGTGAGGGAGTTGCTTATTAGCTTTCTGAGTGAAATCCTGGCTTGAAATGGTAAAAATCCCACGTACTTTAAAGGGGCCAGGATTCTACCCTCTGATTTGTGAGTCAGAGTCTGAAATCCCCATAGAATAATTCTGAAAATGCTGTAATGAAAAATTGTATTTTGTCATGCAATGAGCTCTAGGCCAGGGCATTGGTTTGCTCTCTTTAGCAAAGGATACAGAAAAACTGAAAGCTCCCACCAACCTCTTCAGACAGGCTGTTTTTTTTAAGTGAAAAGTGATACAGAATATTAGAAGTAAAAATAAAAAAAATACAATGTATTAAGGGAGCAAAGTGGTGAAACTGCTTCACGTGGCCTCTGCTATTGATTCAGCCTGACACCGTACAATTAACGTTTGAACAAACTACAGTATTAAATGCTCCCCTCACCATCTAATTTCATTGCCTGAAACCTGTCCGCCTCCCTGGCAGTACGACCAGTATGTGTTACACAATTGGAACAGTGGATACTCCAGCTGCTTTTCAAGCAACAGCTAAGTAAGGTCTGGCTTCTGGCGCAGCAGATAAATAAATGTAAAGAATGTCAACGTCCCCACGAAGAAAATCTCATGACTAATTAAGGGTGTTGCAGATCATGATGGACTGTTTGAAGCTACTATGACAATGCTCACCCTATGCATGGACTTTAATTAGTGGGATAAGTTTCATGGGCACTGAGATTTCACTGAGTCAGGCCCAAAAGTCCATTTTTGTAATGATAGGAGGGCAATTGATTGAACATAGTAAAGTACTAATACCAATGCAAGATTGTAAATTAGCAGTGGTTTCATGGTGACTAGTGAAATGCTTTTGGAATAATTTCACAACTTCGAGTATAGATCAAGATAACCTCTCTCTAATGCTGTTATGGGCACTACCTGATTTAAGAGGTTGTTAGTCTCTGCAGAGGAGACATAGTTTAGGCTATGCGTTCATCTTGAATACCAGATGAATTTCTTTTCTCAAGATGTTAAGACAAGAAAGTGAAGTGAACATAAGTCTTGATCCGGCAAACTCTTACCCCAGTTTTACTCATAAGTATTTCTGTTGAATTATATTGGATTATTCATGTGAGTAAAATTAAGCATTTAAGTAAATGGTTACATGATTTATACTTTAGTTGCCCCAGAGTTTAGCTTTTACTCTTAAGTCTGATGATAGTGGAATTTTACACTTCTACTAGGTCATAGGATTAGGACATGGAATCCTATAAATGGAGAAGTCTCACTTTTTCCAGTCTACTTCAAACTTTTTTTTAGAAAGCTTGGATGGAGCTTGACTCTTTTTGAATTCCACAATGATTGTATATCTGCTGAGCATACTTATCTAGTGAAATTCCTATTAATAGTAATATTCTGTCTTCCCCAACAGGTTGCCAATAATTTAAGATGAATGCTGGAATACACTTTTTTACAAATCCACAGGATTACGGAACAGTTTTTTGCAACTAGTGTATGTAAAAGCATTTTATATGGTTATAGAGCTTGCATTCCTAATGTATATTGTATAGCTAGATTTAGGTTAGTATATTTTGATTCGTGTAGTGTAGTTCCACACTTTTTGAATTCTTGTTATAAGGATCAATTGTATTAAACACACACACATTTGATGGATCTTAACTAAAACTACTGAATTTGAGTGGATTTTTTTGTGAAGACATTTATTTTTGTTTATTATACTTTTCTAATAATTTCATTTTGATGGCTAAAAAAAAATCTAGTGATTTTTGTCAAATTGAAAAACTACTTGTTATATGGTAACTTAACACTTTTCAGGAGTGAAGCACAAGATTGAAATTGAGTTTAGTTATAGTTCTATTTAGATAGCGTCAGTCATTGTACCAGTACAAAATATTAGTGATGTTTTTAATACACCCAGTAAGATGCTCTTGGATACTTAAGATATCAAGCATAAAGAATCAATTTTTTACTTATACTCCTAGCATTACTTTACCTACTGTATGTTGCTATGACTAAGAATTGAAATATGACATATGATAGAAACACCCCTCCAAAGGTAAGCAACCACTGTAGCTCAAATAGGTTATTCGTTTAGAAAGCTGAGGTGCTATTAATAAATCCCATGACAAAGGGTTTGTAATAATAGCTAAGTCTTGTAATAATATTGCAAGACACTACAATGAAACCCTGCTAGTGTATGTCCATCAACAGTATCATAGTTGAAAAATATGCATTGAAGTAATGGTCTGTTACAATAAGGCACTGTCTAGGAAATGCTAGGTACCTGGTCTTTTAACACAAGTCATTGGCTCTCTGTATGAAACTAAGTTGCTTAGCTGAGAAGTGGAGTATTCAGGAATCCTGGGAAAGGAGGGGATCCAGTTATCAAGGTTATAAAATCCTGCTACTATGTGAGCAACAAATAGCTGGGAGTTTTCATAATACCCTGTTTTAGAAACTGTGTGTTCGGTTACCTTTCTCTTAATCATACTTTTCTCCAATTTTTACCTGGTCCTTAAATTCCATGGTCAGAGCATTTGGAAATGACAAATGTTTGTCTAAAGAACCTTTCCATACCATTTCACTTCACCATTATGAAGAAAAATGACTCTGATCAATGCTAGGATGATACTATATGACTGCTACAATACCACCACAACTTGTTTGAGAGATTAATCTAAGCAGATATCATCCTAGCTGTTTATACCACACTTAATGCTGGTATGAGTGCCTCTAAGTTAACTTCACTGGAATTATGAAGGCAATATGTAGGTGTATGTCATTTCTCAAAACAGGGAAAATTGTACTGAGTTCATTGTAATGTTAGGGAAATTTTGTGATTGTAGGAAATGTATACTGTACCACCAGCCTTACATTTGTTGTACTGTCATTAAAATATCTAATAAAACTTAAATGGTAACTTACACTTGTCAGTTCATATGTAATGTAAAATACTGTATGTGCGTGCACAAGAGCTTTTAACTTGGACATTGTACAAATCATTAAAAGGCCTTGGCAGGGATATTTCAGCTCCATTAAGTGTAATGAACAAGTTATCTGATGCACACTTATGGTTAATCTAGATTTAACAACAGAATATTGAATTTTATGATATGGAAATTATATATCTGTGTGCTTCCAATACTATGGTAAAAGGTCAAGTTAAAATTGAGTGTCATTTTAATTCTCAGATGCTGGTATTTTTGTATGAAGACATTAGCAATAACTTTCTATAGAAGAAAAAATCAGATTTGAATTTCCGTGCAAAAGAGTTTGTCAGAGAACTGGTATTAGAATTTTTCCTTCAAGTGTAAGTCAATTTCCTCATCAAAATATATTTTAGTGGAAAATTTCAGCTTAATGGACAAGTTACTATATACTTTGATAAAAAGATTAACCTTAGAGAAATGCTACCTGACCAGTGACAATAGATAAATGTTAATCTGGAAAACAGTAATTTTAATTTTATGCAAAGGAATGCCTTTCACTCAGTTACATATCATTTTAAGATCTGCATAGACTGTTCATACTAATTGACTTACAATAAAGTTGTTCAAGATATAAATCTAAACTGTGAATCTAACCAAGTAAGATTCCTTTTGTCAAATATAGATAAATATATATTCGAGCTGTATTAATACAGGTACAGCAGAACATTTTTAATATGCAGTCTGCTTATCGGTTAAAAGTTGCAATTTCCTACTTCCAACCAAAGAATTAGAATTCTGTAGTTAGGTTTTTTTAAATGTGGAATCCATATAAAGTAAAAATACAGGACAGGCCTTTTATGAGGTATAATTAAAACAGATCCATTATTCTTGCTTTTTCTAATTGGTGGGTGGACCTGCTAGTTGGCAGAAGTCCCTTTCAGCTACAAGTGTAAATTATCAAGGTTCTATTCTGCTTTGATGGCAGAATAATCAATTTAGCATTCGGTTTGAGCATAATCCATCAATTTGAACAGGCACCATTGCTCATTAAGGAACTGTCCAGCCTTTTCTTCATTTATCTTTTTTGAAACATTTACCCTGAAGTACAATAAATAGGCTCAAACAAAAATATCAAAGCTGCTCCGTTAAGCCCTGGGGCTGCCATTTGATATTGCAGCCTGACAACTCTATAGTAGGAAACAGAAAGATGGCAAAAAGTCCTGTCACTCAAATCTGAGTTATCACTTATTGTATGAAGAGCAAAATAGTTTTGTTTTTATCCTTATTACATTTGCATCCTGTGCTGTGTATTTTCACCCTCTTATTCACAAGTTAATTGAGTTACAAATGAAAGCATGTTCTACCTCACACCTTGTCCGGTTTAGTCTATGCCCATACAGCAGGTGTGTTGAACAGTGTGCTTTCCAATCTGTAGTTAAGGCTAGTGCAACTCTTTGTTTAGGATGTAGACTGTGCTGTGCTTAACCTTGTCTCTGATATCTCAATATTAGACTACTGTAGTGTGCTGTTGAGACTATTTGGAAACTGCAGCTAAGTCTAGAATGTGGCAGCTGCTTATGAATGGAGCTTGATGTTGGGGGCAGATAACACTGGCACTTTGAACTGTACAAGTTGCCTTTGGGGCTCCCCAGTGGAATTGAAAGTATTTATAGTGACATTTAATCCTTAATTGGTTTGAGTCTGAGTCTAGGAGGCTTGCCTTTTCCCTCTTGCCCTTCCATCCTTTGTTAGGCTTGTCTATGTAGATTGTATACTCTTCAGGGTAAGGACTGTCTCGCCGTACCATAATACATATAAACTAACTAATTAAATTGGGGAGGTCTAGTAACTCACTATTGATGTAGCTGAGAAATAAGTAGCGACTATGCAGTTATCAATATCTGAATAAAGTAAGGTTTCTATCTGATGCTCATTTTAAAAAAATAATGTAGTGTACATCTTGAGATGAAATATTTTTAAAGATATGAAGATTTAGGCAGAGATTAGCATTTATATACAGCTTAATCATCTCTAATATAGGACTGAAGTATTCTGCATATTTTAATATGAAACACCTGCACACATATTCCTGTTAATGACTACTTATCACATCACAAATTACAGGTATGCATTTCTGGTTTGATTTCTCTTTTACAATTCATCAATTAAAGGCAAAAAGTGACTGCATACAGTAAGTCTTTCCTGCTAAACTCAAAAACAGCTTAACGTCTGTCTAATGTATATCAACACAGTGTGACAGGGGGATGGCTAATACACACCCAGATAGCATTAAATAAAAGCTTGACAAGAAAATTGCCATAGGCAAACAAAAATTTTGCATGCAAATGCCATTACTAGGTTTGGGTCCAAGTTCACAGCTCCACTATATCCCCTAGCATATTAAAATATTGAACATCCTTATATCTTAAATCCCTATTTCAGATTTAGATTTTGGTTCCTTTCTCTAAACATTTTAAGCGTTACATGAATACAAAGCAGTATTAGTTTTATTTGATTCAGATTTATTATAATATCCTAAGTCTATATTGATGTAATGTTTTGATTTAGTTTTGTTCCAACTCTCCATGCCTGGTAATATGGGGGCTTCTGCATACCACAGGATCGAATTTCAAATCTGCTTCAGTGTTTGTCTGACTCATCCTAGCAGCTAGCCTGAAAAATAGTATTGAAGCCCTACTTTTACTGATTATCCTTTAACTCAAGGATAGAATGGGCCTCTCTTGGAATCAGAAGGTTGAGAATTCCAGTTGGGAGGCCATGTTTATATGCAAAAAGAATATGCTACAATAAATGTTAGTCTCTAAGGTGCCACAAGTACTCCTATTCTTTTTGCGGATACAGACTAACACGGCTATTACTCTGAAACATGTTTATATGGTTAGCTGGTAAGAAGCTGTAACCAGGGGGCTGGTTCCAGTATATCTGACAGTTTACAATATAAATCTTGTCCTTCACCCCATCATTGATGGATTAACAGCCATTTGACTGGTGAATACCATAGATCGCTTTATGAATCTCCTCCAAACACACATGTTGCTTAAAAATCAGCAAGAGAAGTAGACTGAATTATTTTGATCCACATTTACCACAAACTCTGTGAGTAAAGGACTTCTTGTAAGCAATCTAGAAAACCATGAAGTTGGCATTCTGAGATACTCATAGACTTTAAGGTCAGAAGGGACCATTATGATCATCTAGTCTGACCTCCCGCATGATGCAGGCCACAAAAGCTGACCCACCCACTCCTGGAATAATTCCCTCCCTTGACTCAGCTGTTGAAGTCCCCAAATCATGATTTAAAGACTTCAAGTTGCAGAGAATCCTCCAGCTATAAGATGGATGCTCCAGCTATATTAAACAGCTCAGGAATTTAGTGCGTTTGTGAACCCAAGAAGGATAGGTTACACAAAATAGCATTTGCCAAAGCCTCTGGAAATAAGGAAATTATGCTTTGACATTATTTTGCTTTCTACTGCTTGTAAACTTTTGCCATGGCAGAGCTATTGTCAGACCTGTGAATTCTGGTGTGGCAGTCAGTAAGGATTATGTGTATGGAAAAAAATCATCTGAAGAGAGATTGGAAAGAGATTGTTGACCTTGAAAAGAAGGTAAAAAAGAGGGGCTACAATAAAAGTATATAAAATCATGAATAGTCTAGACATTGTCGATTTGGAAGCATTTGTTGTCCCTCTCAACAGGGGAAAAAAAGGGGGGGAGGGACATTCAGTTAAATTGAAATGTAATTTACAAACTGATCAAAAGAATTTTGTTCCACACAATGCAAAATTACATTGTGGATGCTGTCAAGGTGAAGAATTTAACAAGAATCAGAGTGCATGGACATTTATGTGGGTAACAAGAACATCCAGAGTTACAGTAGTTAATGCTAATAAAATTTTTGAAAGGGATATAACCTCAGGCTTCAGGGCTTAAACTGAACTCTGTTAGGATGAAACCTTCATGGAAGGTAGACTATCCCTACTCTGTCTACTGTGCAGTTTCTTGCACTTTCTTCTACAGCATCTGGTGCTGGCTGTGGTCAGAGACAAGATATTGGACTATATAAAGTACAGACCTGGTCCAGTATGACAATTTGTAGATTCCTATATTCTCAAGGGACAGAGAAATGGAGTATACACAATAGAAATTTTTAGGAAACTGACTATTGTCACCAACCATTTTCAACTTGTGCCAATGTTGTTCTTTGGACCATTTCCTTTCTCGGTAACTCCCAGCATTTGTGTTTAGTGTAGAAAGCTCTACTGGAATAGGACTGTAATACCAGCAGCAGAACAATGTCTGCCATGGACATTAAACTTCACACATACAGTTAGGAAAGTGCCAAAATCCAATTTAATGTATTAGGTAACAGGTTCAAGTACCAATCAACTCTGTGTTCTTAGGGAACCAGGGCACAGTACCCAGCCTGTCTGACTCACAAAAGACCTTCCACCCTCCAGCCTCTGCTTGAACCAAAACCGATCAGAAGAAAGACTTACAAAAAGCAATGAAAAGGCAGTGGAAGACATACCTAAATCCCTGGAACAAGGGTGACCGGATGAAGGACACTCCCCTAGCCTCATTTGCATCAAAGATGGGAAAGGGAGGCATCTCTGTTTGCATATAGAATAGAGAACAGAGATTCCAAGGCAAGAACCGCACTGAACTCTGGGACCAGAAAAGCAGGGAAGCACTGCATGATTGGGGGATCTCTGCTCCAGATGTTAATGAACCCACGCCTGCACACACCCAGCTCAGTAGTTATCAGACCAATTCTAGTCAACCTTTATTGGTATCAAACATACTGAAGCTGCCTAATTGCATTGTGCGCGCCCTCGAAGGGACACCACCAATAGCCAGGAATGATCAGTTCCTATTGTCTAGCCTGAACAAAACAACTTTGATATCCTCCCTTGAGCCACCAGTTTACCCATAAACAAAGCTAGTGTTCTCCCTTGAACCATTGTTCTTTCCCCACAAAAACCCCTACTCAAGCTCAAGTAAGTGCTCTGATGCCTGGATCCAAAATCTGCATCAGTTCCATTGGGACTTCATCTTCTCCTGACTGATCATGCTGGGGGCTCTGCCTGTCTCCAGCTCTCCTGACTCTCAGCTACCACCACCACCTGGAAACTCCGATCCATTCAAGCTTCATGGAGTGGTGAGAACCCAGCTCTCTCTCGGTATAGCCTTCTGACCCTGACTTGTGTGATCAATTATAGTTTTCTAAACCGGACTTATAATCAAATGTAAGTTAGATTTAATATTATAATTATTTTGTTTGTTTCACTCCCCTTGTATGTTTATTACCTGGCAATAAATAACTTTCATGGTTAAGCTGGTTGCTTCTCTCTCCCTCCCCCTCATGAAGGTTTTTTGGCTTCCCCATTCACTCTGCAGCAATACTCCTTGGACCTAAGCTAAAGATCCCTGCAGCGCCTAAAAATCCTGTGGGGTTTGCTCATCAAGTGGGTTACTACCAGAACAATTGTAACGTGGAAGTGGGGATAGGGACATGCTGAACCTGGGGCATATGAGGGTGGCAGCCTGGAAGTGCTGCTCGACCCAGCCTGCTCAGACATGCTCTGTTAATGTGTCTGTGTTCGTCTGATTCTGGGGCTGGAAGAACCCAGCCCTGGGGAACCTAGGTCCTGCAGGATAGCTCCATTGGGGGGAGGGGAGGGAGACTTGCAGAAGCGAGAAGTAGAGCTCCGTAGGAGAACACAAGTGACACAAGCAGTCTATTGATAGAATTACAGAACCCCCCGCTCCCAGCAGAGTAACCCTAATAAATGAGCATAGCCCAAAGTAACAGGCAAATCTGGTAACAAACCAAAGTACGGTAATGGTCCATCTGCTTCTGATTGTTCAGAAATAGGTTGTGTAGAGGTGCTATCATTTACAACCTGTTCTTAAACCCAATTTTTTTCTATACTAAATATGAATTTGCTCGACAAAGTATTTGCAGTTCTTAGTCACCAATGCAAATTGCTGCTCGCAACCTTATTGTTGTACACGCCCTGTGTGTGTATAGCCAAGAAAATAGGTTAACGTTGTATTGAAAATAGGTAATACTCCTGTATTGCAAATTGTAGCACATGAGGTCATAGTGTACATGGTATGTTAGAAGAAACTTGAAGGTCAAAGTTAAAGATGAGACAGAAACCTAGAAAAAGAAGGAAATGCAGAGTTACACCATAGTTGCTTTATGGCCCCATGTGCCTAGTTATTGTGGTTGTGGTGTGTGTTTTCAGGACATGGGAGACCCAGGTTCAAGTCCCTCCTCTAGACTTGAACTGGGTCTCCATCAGTTTCAATGAAAAAATTATTTTGTCGAAAAATACCTAATCGGCTCTAGCTGGAAGTGGTCTCTAAAACTTAAGAAAGGAAAAGCTTTATCATATGGTCCACACACACACACACAAAAAACACCCCACCCCACCCCACACACAACACAACCATCCCCATTCCTCCCAAAAGTTTGGATCTCAGATTCCACCTCCTGGTAGTCTTTTCATAGCCAGCTTATGCTTCTTAGCTTCTACTCTTTGTTCATGAGTCATGTTCTTTGTTTTTGTGTTTTTCAACACAACACTAAATTCTAATCCAGAAAATTTGACAAACAAAAACAAAATCAGAGTTAACTGAGGGAGCAGGGGGGCCGGGGAGACAAAAACAAAACAGCAAACGAATTGTCTGAGTTAAACAGGAACAACATATTTACAATCACCCTTTATTTCTTGGATAGGTAGCAAAATGGAGATGGTCCAAACCCAGTAGTGCTTTGTATTAGATCTACTGTAGATTTGATCTTCATTTCTTTTCCTGTATGCTAGCTTAATTAGAAAAAAATGTGTTGAACTGACCTAATGCATGTCACATCCTCCTAGAGAGAGACTTGGAAAGTATGAAGTACTTGGCTAAGGATGGTATGTCAGGGCATGCAATGCACAGAAGATATGTTGTATATCAAGAAGCATGTTTTTTAAAGAATAGCAGCCATCCCAAATTTAATAATAGAGATTAGAGAATAACTTTGCCACTGTTTGGATACTTTAAGACTTTGTTGTAAGTTTCCTACATCCATTTTTAATAGTGTCCCCCCCCCCCCCAATCCACCTATTGTCCTTATATAACCCACATCACCGTAGCCTCTGAGCACCTTACCAGGGCCACACAGGTTTTTGGGGGTGCCAGGGCAAAATCTGAAACCAAACGCTAAGGGTGTAAAAGCATGGAGGGGAGACCCCAGGGGTTGAACAGTGAGCCTGCCCTGCACTCACTCCACAATGGTGTCTCCTGTCCCATGGGGCTGGGCCCAGCACCCCATTTCCCTCTCTGGGTGTTGCGACCTGGCACACAGGCTCGCAGCACAACTCAGGTTTGGCGTGGTGACCCTGTGCACCAGATCACAATGCCATGTGGTTTGGGGGCCCTTTCAAATGGGCAGCCTGGGGCCAACTGCCCTCTTTTCCCCTCCCCTCTGGGCCACCCTTCGCCTTACCATCTCTATGGATTTATCCTCACAACTCCCCCGTGAGGTAAGGAAGTGCTATTGTTCTCATTTTACATATGAGGAACTGAAGCACAGAGAAACTGAGCCACTTGCCCATCATTACACAGGAAGTCTTTAGAAGAGCAGGGGATTGGAACCAAGTCTCCCAAGTCTGACGCTAGTGACCCCACTGGGCCATCCTTCCTCTCAGACAGTCATTTGTTTTGTTATTTTCAGTGTAGGGGTATAAGTTATCCAGCCCATAAGAAAATAGGTTTTAAATTAGCATCTTAAAGTCTCTGATGTGAAGTATTTTGGATCAAGGCTAAATACGCTGCCCATCCTCTCCCCAAAACAATAGTAAACTGCATCACAGGTGCTCATGCCAGTATTGGGGTGGAATTACTTACGTTATTCCATCAGGTATTTTCAGAAGATTATAATTCTCTAGCACACAGTGCCTTCTAGTGGCCACTGCATTAAAAACTCTACTCAGATTAACTATTTGGTTACCTTTATAATAGCAGTTCAGATGTTAGGGCTTTAATGGGCCACATCCTGCTTTGAAAATGTGGTTATTGCACAAGGTACTCTGGCTCTGTGTTTACAATTAAGGAAATTAATGAGATAGAAGCTTAGAAAAGGATTTGTTTCTTTTAAACCCTGCTGTAGTCAGATGAGACTTGATGCTTCCTGTGATTTTTTTTTCTGACTAACGTAGTGTTAATGAAATTAGATCAGTAGGAAAATAAAGCATGGAAACAAAAAAACTGAGGAATAGTCATGCAGGGAGCCCCAAGTCTTAAAAATGATTGAAAGGGTATTTTCTCCCCTGAACATACGTACACATAACAGTTTAGATAGGATACATTAAGACATTTTGCTAGATTGCTAAAATATGTATGTATGAAGCGCCAACTTCCTATTGTTTAACAAAGTAGAAAGACAAGAGGCCCACCCCAAGTAGTTTACAATCTAACACAATCTGACAATGAATGTAGAAAGGGAACTGAAGTAAAGGACATAAAAGCGTTCCCAAGAACAGATTTTATTTATATTGCAGTAGTTGCTAGAAGCCCTGAAGGAGATCAGAGACCCATTGTGCTAGATGCTATGCAAATGCATAGTAAGAGACAGTCCCTGCTCTTACAGTCTAAATAGAGAACACAAAGGGCAAGAGGGGAAACAGAGGTAGAGAGATGAAGTCTCTCAATCAAGGTCACAGAGCAATTAAGTGAGAGGGCCAGGAACATAATCCAGATCTCAGTTCAATGACTTATCAAACGGACTCCACTACATCTCAGACACAGTATGCAATTAAATACCCTTCTGTCTGCCAGCTTCATCAGGCAACAGTTCGTACCTGGAAAATATTGATCAGAGACCAACCCACTCATTTCATGACTCCTACACTGTTTTCTTTTTTTTTTTTTAAAAAGGATCAAATCAGAATACCCAGATGCTATATACTGTAGTCTGCAAAGCACTGCTGCAACATGCATCTCATATTTTGAGAGAGTCTGCTACTGTGTTATATACACGTATTAGAGCTGGTTGGAAAATTTCTGACATTTTTCCATTGGAAATGTTCCACAGGAATGTATAAATTCAAAGAAAGCTAAGGACAAAAATCAGGCAAGTTTCTGATGGAAGCTTGCCTGGTTTCGGCCAGCTCCCCAGCTGGAAATGCTAGAAAAATTCACTTCTGGGTCTTCTGAAATGGAGTTTTTCTGTGGGAAATGTCACATTTCTGACTTTTTGTTCTGACCCAAAACTAATTATTTTTTGGAATTGCAAAATTTCCCATAGGATGGAAATTCTGGCTCCTGAACAGCTGTTATTTTAATGTTATAAGCATGCAGAGTTATTTTTATTCTGCATATCACTATCTAGGTGCCAGATACAACACATCAAGAATTGGCTGTGGTTGAAGGTTATACTACCACCAAAAGTTGGCAAGACTGATTGTACACAAGAACCAAATTGGAAGCCTTAACTACACTGCCGATAAAATAGTGTCTAAGACTGCTGTGAACGCTGTTGCCAGATTGAGAGAGGGAAGCTGCATCAGAGAGATCCAGACAACTGAAGGGCAGGATCCGATTCTTAATCTCTGCATACGCCAGGAAACAAGAAAATTAAACTTGTGCACTTTTTACAAATCCCTGCTGCTTTAAGCACATATGGGCAGTCTTTTCACATCTTAATCAGCATGATGTTGGAGGAAACCACAGAATTAAACCACCAGTATAGCCAGCCTAGATTCTTAAGCATAGGAAGACAGCCAGTCTTCCAGGGAGTTTTACAACACCTATTCCTAACACGGTTTTATTTATTCACTGGTAGAGGAAGGATTGTGTACGTTTCTTCTCTTCAAGCTACAACACAGAACAATCTTGACAATGGCCATCCTGCCAGGTATAAGGATTTTTGTTAGTGTCTATAGGGTGACCAGATAGTAACTGTTAAAAATCAGAAGGGGATAGGGAAAGAAGGGCTAACAGGTGCCTATATAAGACAAATCCCCAAATATCGGGACTGTCCCTATAAAAATCAGGACATCTGGTCACCCTAAGTGTCTAACCATTAATATCTCACCGGAGAACACCACAGCCTCATTTTTATGACATACTGTGCATTCAAAACAGGGCACTTGAAAGAGACAGTGCCCTAAGCTTCAAGAGACTGTTGGACTGTTTATCAAATGTTGTTAGTTGCAAAGTAATGCACACTGGGAAACATAATCCCAACTATACATACAAAATGATAAGGTGTAAATTAACTGTTACCACTCAAGAAAGAGATCTTGGAGTTATTGCGGATAGTTCTCTGAAAACATCTTTCTCTGTGTATAGTGGCAGTCAAAAAAAGCTAACAGAATGTTAGGAACCAGTAGGACAGGGATAGATAATAAGACTGTAAATATCATAATGCTTCTATATAAATCCATGGTACGCTTATACCTTGAATACAGCATGCAGTTCTGGTCACCTTATCTCAAAAAAAAAAAAAAAAGATATATTAGAATTGGAAAAACTACAGAGAAGGGCAATAAAAATGATTAGGGGTAGGAAACAGCTTCCATCTGAGGAGAGATTGAAAAGACTTGGACTGTTCAGCTTGGAAAAGAGACGATTAAGGGGAGATATGAGAGAGGGCTATAAAATCATGAAAGGTGTGGAGAAAAAAAAAAAGAATAAGGAAGTGTTATTTACCCCTTCACATAAGACAAGAACCAGGGCTCACCTAATGAAATTAATAGGCAGCATCTTTAAAGCAAACATAACGAAGTACGTCTTCACACAAAGCGCAGTCAGCCTGTGAGATGTTGTGGAGGCCAAACGTATAAGTGGGTTCATAAAAGAATTAGATGAGTTCATGGAGGGTAGGTCCAATGGCTATTGCCAGGAAGGTCAGGGATGCAACCTCATCCTTTGGGAGTCCCTAAACTTCTGACTGCCAGAAGCTGGGATTGGATGACAAGGGGATGGATCACTTGATAAATTGCCCTGTTCGGTTCACTCCCTCTGAAGCATCTGGCACTAGCCACTGTTGGAAGAGAGGATATTAGGCTAGATCAGAGGTGGGCAAACTCCGGCCCGCAGGCCACATCTGGCCCGCAGGACCCTCCTGCCCGGCCCCTGAGCTCCTGGCCCGGGAGGCTCGTCCCCGGCCCCTCCCCTGCTGTTCCCCCTCCCCTGCAGCCTCAGCACGCCGCGCTGCCGGCACGATGCTCTGGGCTGCGAGCTCTTGGGGCAGCTCAGCTGCAGAGCCAAGGCCTGACCCGGTCTCTGTGCTGCGCGGTGGCGTGGCTGTAGCACCGCCAGCCACCGGTGCTCCAGGCAGCGCGGTAAGGGGGGGAACGGGGAGGGTTGGTCGGATGGGGCAGTGGGGGGCAGTCAGGGGCAGGGGTTCGGGGGCAGTCAGGGAGAAGGGGTGGTTGGATGGGGCAGGGGTCCTGGGGGGGGGCAGTCAGGAATGAGAGGAGGGGTTGGATGGGGTGGCGGGGGGCAGTCAGGGGTGAGGGTTCCGGGGGCGGTCAGGGGACAGGGAACAGGAGGGGTTGGATGGGGCAGGAGTCCTGGGGGCGGGGGGTGAGAAGCAGGGGGGCAGAGGCGGGGCCACACCTGGATGTTTGGGGAGGCACAGCCTCCCCTAACCGGCCCTCCATACAATTTCCGAAACCCGATGCGGCCCTCAGGCCAAAAAGTTTGCCAACCCCTGGACTAGATGGACCACTGGTCTAACCTAGTATGGCCATTCTTATGTTAGACTGGCTTATATTGTCAGAACTGCTTTTCATGGAGTTAGTTGACAGCTACAGACAGAAACACTTCTGCATTGTGCAACACATTGGCATGTGCACAATTCAGTTTGAGCACAGAGAAAACCTGGTTGAAATTCACCCTCTCCCCCAAGCACTTTTCAGAAACAGGGCACAGAGTTAGATTGGGAACCGGGGGGAAATCAAAGAATATGGAGAGCTAAATGAATATAGAAGATAGGAAGAACCAAGAGTCCACCTCAGATTTGTCCTTCAGGGTATGCTCACTTGTTCTTAGTAACGGGTCTGCATCTAGAGTTGCAGAAGAAGGCAAATAAATATCCAAGGTTCATGACCAGCATACTTTGGAGGGAAAGGGCTGTGTGTGCGCGCTCGCACGTTGAATTCGCACTGAGACGCTTTCCGATTGTCACTCCTTCATAACAATAATTGACTATCAGAGTTAGGAAACAGGACTGTTCACATGCTTAAAGTTAAGCACATACACAAGTGTTTGCACAATCAGTGCCTCAATCATGTTATGCTATACGTAAAAAAACCACCCTGAAACAGATATAGTACCAGATAAAGCATATGATATACTGAGGGGAAAAACAGAACAAAACACCTTATATTTCTCCTGAGCAATGCCAAAGCTCCTGCTACATGACAGACCAAACCCATTAGCAGTCAGCCCCGGGCTGCATAAAAAAAAACTAAACGAAAAACCTCCACATTATTAATGGGACTTAAAATGTGACTATTGATGACAAATAAAGCAGACCTTTACTATAATGGACAACACTGGGATCTCCAACAAGTCAGGCAAAAAATTTAATCAGCTTCTTATCAGAGGGTTACAAATAAATGTGTCATTTTAATAAGTTTGATGTCCATACTATACAAGTGGACACCGGTGCATCTTAAGAGACAATTAACCATTGAGTAGGCTTTTCATCATGTCGAGATTCACTGCAAGTGTGTCTTCTCTCTGCCCAATTGGTAGTTTTATTCCTTACAGAGGAGGGCTGAAGAGTCTTGCTCTTGCCTTACTAGGAGCCTAAATCCTCCCATATTTAACATGTCATTTTAATCAAAAAAATAAATTCAAAACCAGAACCAGATCTGTAGGCATGTGCTCCTCAAGTCTTTGAGCTCAGCAGGGATGGTAGCAAGCAGGATAATTAGAGCACCTTTGATAATCTCATTTTAAGTGCTTTTAATTTTATTGTGCATACAAAGTCTTCATATTGACTGTGTATGCCTGCTTAAAGTCATTTGCCAGAATCATTTCTGAATTAAAAATGAAGAGTCTAATTTAAGATTTAATACATTATACACAGAGTTTCAGTAGTGGGAGTCTTGGGTTCTTATCATATAGACATATGGAGCTCCAACCAAGTTACTTAACCATCATTACCTTATCATTATTGTTTGTATTAAAGCTGGAAGCCTCAGTCAGGATCAGGATACCATTGTTTCATGCTAGAGCTGAGCACATAATTGATTTCCAAACTAGAAAATCAAAAAAAAAAAAAAATTCAGTTAATTACAAACTGAAACTGACTGTTTTTTTCCCCTCATTAAAAAAAATCATCCAGCTCAAAAGCGTGTTTGTGCTTTGAAACATTTCAATTTTTGCAAAACAAATCATTTCAACATTTCATAAATTTGTGTGTTCAAGATTTTCTCGGCCTAAGCTACTTGCCGAATTTTCCCCAAATAGCTTTGTGCCCCCCCTGCCCCCAAATGCATTTTTGGCAAATTTACTATTTGCTTAAAAAATGTTGCCCAGCTCTGTTCGCTACACTGTACAAACACATGGTGAGAGACAGTTCCTGCCATAAACAGCTCATTCTCATAGAATAGTAGGTCTGGAAGGGACCTTGAGAGAGTGTCCAGCATCCTGTGGCATTACTGTGGCAGAACCAAGTAAACCTGGACTGTCCCTGACAGGTGTTTGTCCAGCCTGTTCTTAACAACCTCCAGTGATGACAATTCCATAGCCTCCTTTGGAAGCCTGTTCCAGAACTTAAACTATCCTTATAGTTAGAAAGTTTTCCCTGGTATTTAAATCGAAATTCCTGGTATCTAGACCTCTTTTGCTTCAGATTAAGCCCATTACTTCTTGTTCTACCTTCAGTGGACATAGAGAACAATTGATCACGTCCTCTTTATAACAGCTATTAACATATTTGAAGACTGTTGTCAGGTTCCCTCAGTCTTCTTTGCTCAAGTCTAAACATGCCCAGTTTTTTAACCTTTCCCCATAGATCAGTTTTTTAAATCTTTTATCATTTTTATCTCCTCTGGACTCTCCAATTTGTCAACATCTTCCCTAAACTGTTGTGCCCAGAACTGGATACAGTACTCCAGCTGAGGCCTCACCAGTCCTGAATAGAGTGGGAGAGTTACCTCCCATGTCTTATATACAACACTCCCAGACTGATATTATACCCCAGAATGATATTTGCCTTTTTCACACCTACATCATATTGTTGACTCATATTCAGTTTGTGATCCACTATATCCCCAGATCTTTTTCAGCAGTACGAACACCTAGAATCATAGAATATCAGGGTTGGAAGGGACCTCAGGAGGTCATCTAATCCAACCCCCTGCTCAAAGCAGGCCAATCCCCAACTAACTCACCCCAGCCAGGGCTTTGTCAAGCCTGACCTTAAAAACCTCTAAGGAAGGAGATTCCACCACCTCCCTAGGTAACCCATTCCAGTGCTTCACCACCCTCCTAGTGAAGAAGTTTTTCCTAATATCCAACCTAGCCAGTTACTCCCCAGCTTGTAGTTGTCTATTTGATTTTTCCTTCTTAAACATAGTGCTTTGCACTTGTCCTCATTAACAGTCTAAATAGACATGATGGACAAAGAGTAGGAAGGGAAACAGCGGCAAGTGAAGCACCTTGCCCAAGATAACATGATAGGTTAGCATCAGAGCTGAGATTAGAATCCCAGGGGTCCTGACTCCCAGCCCGGTTTCCTATTCCCTAAAGCAAGTCAGATCACATTGGCAATGTTTTCATGGTAGCTTTTCCTGGTGTAAGACATTATGCAAGTTGCAGGACAACCATGAATGTGACCCATTGCATTTTCACTGCTTTGCAGAGAAGTCAAAATCTTTCACAGGCTTTTCTTCATTGTTCCCATTTAATACCGCCTCCTAATTCTCCCTCACATTGGTTTCTTACTAAGGGCATAGTCATTTGCCTCAAGTCTTGCCTAAGTTCAGATCTATGCTACAAAGTTTTGTCTGCCTAGCTCTGTTGGTTAGGGGTGCAGAAACACTACACCCACTAGTGACATAGTTATGTGACAACTCCCAGTGTAGACACAGCTATGCCAACAGAAGAATGTAGACAAGGCCTAGTTCTAGATTGTTATACCCACTTGGAGAGGGGTGGTACACCTCTCAGGAACTCCCCTTGGTGGCATGTGTGTGCCTGGCCTTTCTCTCCCTGTAGCCCTCCTTGGGCTGAGGTCCTTAATTAGTCTCATAGTCTTCAAATGGTCTCAGCCCTGGTATCGAATCATACACCAGGGTGCCCTCCATGGAGTCACTGTCCTTGGCCTCTCTAGGCCTTTCTGGCCCCAGCACTCAGCTCCCCTTCTGGTGTGAATCAAAGTCCTGGACACTTCCCCAGTGGTCAATTGAGGTGACCCAGGCCCAACCACTACTTCAGGCCCCAGCCCAGGAACCCTATAGATATCTACCATGTCTCTATCTATGCTGCATCGCTGCTATGATTGCCTAGGCTACTTCCCCACAGCCCCAGCATATTCTTCACCCTTATCTAAGGGCCTTGTTCTGGTTGAGTCCCAGCAGCCAGCCAGGAGCTCCTTCTCGCTCCCCACAGTCTCGGCCAGCACTGCTTTGTTGGAGGTCCTGTAGTTCCCTCCCTCCGTTAGGCACACCTCCAACTCCAGCAAGGAACTGAACTCATTCTGGCCCTGCAGCTCTTTTTATACTAGCCTGCTGGGCCCTGATTGGCTGCCTCCCCTGAAGCCTCTCTAGGCTGCTTGGAGGACCTTACTCTACTGCCGGAGGGTCTCAAAGAGTCTGGTACACTCTGTCACACCACTAATTAAAGTTGCCTGAAATTTAGAACTCTTTGGGGGCAGGGACAGTCTCTTAGAGCATGTCTAGACTAGAGAATTAGATTGACCCAGTTATGTCACTCAACGGTGTTAAAAATCCATACCCTGAGTAATGTAGTTAAGCCAACCCAAGTCCCAATATAGACTTTGTTAGGTCAATAGAAGAATTTTTCTGTCGACCTAGCTATTGCCTCTCAGGGAGGAGGATTTACCCCTTCCTCTCTACAGCAGGTATCTGCACAGAAGCAATACAGTGGTGCCGCTGTTACTTTTTAAGCATAGATATAGCCTCACTCTGTGTTTGGGCCCTGTACAATTTCAATTACAGCCTCTGAATGCTACTGAAATAATAGGAAATGTATAATTTGACAAATTTAGCCTCCTCCATCTCGGGGAATACCTGGAACCAGATTGCAGTTTCCTTAACATTTTCTATCATTATCTTGCTTTCAAATGGTTTAATTGATGGGCTGGTTACAAATACTCAGAATTAGAGCTGTGATTAGTTGTGACTGGTTGGCTAAGTTCCAGGACAGTGTTTCTTCTCCTTGATTAGATGACAGCACAAGCGATTCTGATGCAAGTTTAAGATTTAGTTTCCACAGATTATTGCCCTTTGCTACTGTAGCTCAATTACTCAAACGTTCATGGAAAGAAAACATGAAAGGGGCATAAGCATGGATGCAGCAAATTCATTTCAATGTGCAACTGGTTCTGCAATAGCCAGAGCCTTCTGGAGGAGGTTTCGTGCCTCGGTGATGGATGTGAAAAGAATGGGGGAGGAGGAGGAATCCAAGCTACCTTCGTGTCCCCCTTTATTCTGGGTCCAGCTCCTGGTCTAAGTAAGAGCAGCCACATGAGGATGGTTCAACTTATACGTGACTGCTTATAGCCTGAAGGATCTGTTCCAGAACAATAATGAGAATACAGCAATACCCCTGATCACACCCCTTAGGCCAGAATTTCTGCAAGCTTTCTGGGGGTGCTGTCATGTACTGAAATGAGGCTGGAACAATGCAAATCCCCACACACTGTCTCTACACATTTATTTACTGCCCATTCCAGTCCCATTTTAGCAAACACTGTTTTTCCTCCCGCCCCACCAAGCACTGAACAAATTGTTGCTTCCCGCAGCACACAAAATTAAAAACAAAGGTTTATTGAAATTGAGGCATATTTAAAAACAGGTTGGCATTTCATTCCATAATTTATCTTAAAAACTATGAAATTGCTCCACTGATGGCAGCTAACCAATTAAAATGTATAATGTTACATTAACAAAGCAGCATCAGTCTGTTCCAGCATGGCTCGGTTTAAAATTCGGTTGTAAAACCAATTTACATGCTATCCCCTGGGCCACCATTTCAAATGCCAAATGCTAACACACCGCACTGACACTACATTAGCCGGTAGGACTGAGCAAATACTCCAGGAAAGGTAAAGATTAGAATTCAAAGTCCACTTCTGTCATGTCTGCTGCCCAAGTAACTTTATCTCGAGGGATTTTGCTGTAAATTTTCTCCAGTGGAACACCCCAATTTACACACCTGGCAAGAATTATTACTTAACATTAGTATGTTCACACACTAGGTATGCATGGAGCGTTACAGAGAGATTAAAGACACTGTTCCTACTACCCTGGAGATAACTGAGCTCTTCGAAATCAGTGGGAGTTTTTCAAATGGGACTTAGGCCCCGATTCAGTAAAGCCCTTGAGCTTGTGCTTAAGGGCCCTTTGAAGCTAAGGAAGGACTCCTATTGACTTTGATGGGCTTTGGATAGTATCCTAAGAGATGAACAGCCTCTTATGATTAAACTTGTCCCTTAATGAAGAAGTCTGCATGTAAACACATCAAATGGCCAGTTAGACATATAATGTGCCCGTTGCTCAGATATACACTTTAACTGCATGCACAAATGAAGACTTGCTCCCGCAAATGCTTATTCATACTGATAGCCTATAGACATAGGTGACTAGACCTTACTCATTCAAGCTAATGCTATTGAAATAAGTTGGCCTGATCGCAGCTGTATATTCCCATGGAAATAAAAGGGGCTACTCATTTGAGGATTTGCAATACCAGGACCTATGAGCACAAGGGTGTGGACATTTTTGTTCACAGAGTTCTGGAAAATCCAGGCAAGAAAGTTTAAGCAATTCACCAATGTTGTACAGCAAATCAACTGCAAAGCCAGGTTTAGAATTTAGGATGCGTCCATACTGTAATAACATGGGGTGATTTGCAGCTTGAGCTGACATAACTGAGCTAGCTTTAAACTATCTAGTTTGGGTCCCAGAGCAGTGAAGCTGTGGCAGCACAAACTTCAGCACAGGCTGCTCAGAATCATGGGTAATTACACCCAGGACTAGCCCATGCTGAAGCATGCCTGGGACTTCACTACTCTGGGACCCTAGCTAGACATACCCTTAGACATTTCTGGCTGCTAGTCCCAAGGTCAGTCCACTAGACAGGTCACCTTCAACATTTCCATTTTAACGTAGCAACTGCAGAGTTGTCACCATATCATTCAGGTTGCTCTTATATGTTCTGCACAGATGATCATAGAACCATAGAAGATCAGGGCTGCAGGAGACCTGAGGAGGTCATCTAGTCCAACCCCCTGCTCAAAGCAGGACCACCCCCAACTAAATCATGACTCATTCACCATTCTCCGCTTCCGTTAGAAGAAGCAGAAGATTGAAACCACACCACCACCACGTCAGTCAAAACTTCTGCAGTCACCAGTAATTTACACTGCTAAAAAGAGTGCTTGTTTGGCTTGATCTACACACAGATTTTGTACTAGTATAACTGTCAGCTAGGGGTGTGATTTTTCACTGCTATACTTACACCAGTACAACCCCTTAGTGGGGATGCAGTTACACTGGTATAGCCATGCCTGTTCAAAGATCTTCGGTGGTGTGCTGGTGGTTACCTAGTACTGCAACAGCCCTGTTCGTTCTATTGTAGGGGGCTTTTGGCTGGGATGCTAACTTTTGCTAGGAAGATCAAAACACCCCAGATCCATTTAGCCGAGTAGTCTTGTTGAAGAACTAGGAACAGCCATTTCTAGCCTGGCTTCCTCTACAGAAATTGATTCAAGCAGAATATTCCAAACGGCCAGGGCCGGCTCCAGGCACCAGCCGACCAAGCACGTGCTTGGGGCGGCCCCTTGTAAGGGGCGGCCAATCTTCGGGTGGCGGGGGGCACTCAGGTTTTTGTTTGTTTGTTGTTTTTGTTTGTTGTTTTTGTTTGTTGTTTTTGTTTCGGCCGGGTGGCGCTCGGGGGGGTGGGGGGGTGTTTTTGTTTCGGCGGCGCTCGGGGGTGTGTGTGTTTTGGTGGCGCAGTGCGGCGCTTGGGGGGGGTGTTTTGGCGGTGCGGCGCTGGGGCGGGGTGTTATGGCGGGGCAGCGCTCTTTTTTTTGCTTGGGGTGGCAAAAAAGTTAGAGCCGGCCCTGCAAACGGCCTTCAAAAGTGAAAGTCTGATGCGTGACTGTCTCACTACACAGTACAGGCCATATTCCCATCTCACTTACACCAGTGCAAAAAAAGGAGCAACATATCAGTGGAAACCCAGGGTACGTTGGAGGAGAATCAGGCCCTACGTAGCTAGATATACTTCTCTATTATATACATTGACATGAATAGCCCGATCCTGTCATTTTCAGTTCCTTTCTATCATTCTAGCTGCCCACCACTTGGCCTGGCTAGATCCTGACTGAGGAGCCAGAACTCGGACTGAAAAGCAGGACTATAGAATCAGGCCCTTAACATATGGGTTGTGATTATCTTTAAATAATTGGATAATATCTGATATTCTGTTTCTTAGTTCATCTTGGTACAGAAGTGGAGGCAAAGTGGTGAGCCAGGGTCACCTCACCAGACACTCTGACGGGAACACACACCCCTTTCTGAACTTATGATCCACGAGCACCTTCAGCTACCATTGCAGGGTAATCAAGGCGTTGTATGATAGAAAAGCCTGGGCTGTCAAACCTTCCATCAGAGCCTGAAGGTACTTATTAAACAATGGGGTCTGCAATCAAAATGCCATAAATTAGCTTTCAGGATCCACCTCCACTCCACCTCCTCTACTTAGTCAAGTGGGTTCCCCAAATCTTCAGTTAGCAGAAACTCAGCAAGACGGTAAGATGGCAGGAGCCTTCCCCTATATTTTCTGGAATGACTCTAATACCAACATTTTTCATCCTCTACTAAGAAAATCAGCAGAGCCCAAACTCTTCTGAGAGCTACACTGGCAACTTTCCAGGAGCCTGCGAGCTGCACCAAGACTGCTCAAAACACTGCAGTTGCTGTCACTGTCTCTCCCCATGATGGATACAGGACCTGGAATGCAGTGACTCATCTGGAACCTGGACTGCTGGGCTGCTCTATTCATTATCACTTATATTACAGCAGTAGCCAAAGCACCCCTTGTGCTAGGTGCTGTACAGACATGTCCCAAAGAGCTTACTGTCTAGAAGATGCCAGCTAGACAGAGGGTGAGGGGAAAGGCTATCAGAGACAAGTGTCTGATGGAGATGATGGATTGGCACAGAGTGCTAGTGACATGCTTTGTTCTTATTATTGGGCTGGGGCAAGGAGGGAAAGCTGAGGATAGCAGCAAAGGGACCAACCACCAGTCAGCAGGCAGAAAACAAGTGTCCAGAGTCCCACTGGTAAAATACAATTGTCTGAAATGACTGGTATCCAGGGGCTGTGACGGCTCATTGGGCAGGACCTTCCTCACTCCCCTGTTTCATTGCATCTGTCAGTGGCGAGCAGGTTCTTTGCCTCCACCCCAGCAAGTTCCTGCTTTCCCACCCATAGTTCAGGTGGCAGGCTTGGTGGGTGCTTGGGACTTAGTGCTCAGAGGAGAGGTGAAGGCGGGAGACTGAAGATGGGGCAACCATGGACTGCCCTTTGCCTTGTTCTGCTCTGAGGAAAGGAGAATGAACCTCTCTTTTTGTTTGACCTGCTCCCCTCACTTGGAGAACAGCCATGACCGCTGACTCACTGAGCTGCTGCTGTATGCCCAGGGGGTTGCTTCTGTTTTCACTGGCGTTGAATGAAGATTCTTGGGATAGGGAGGACAAAGGAAGTTGGCCCAAGGGATTGTGGGATACATTTGGGACTCCCAAAATTCGAGTCAGGGGGCTGCATCTACACTGCAAAACAATAAGGCTTGAAACCTGGGTCAGAGCTTGCCCTGGGCTTGGACCCTCCAGCCCCACAGAGTCCTAGGAACCAAGGTCCAAGCCCAACTCTGAGATATTTGAATGTAGATGGAAGGGGGTGGGGGTCTGGGCCCAAGCCTGTGTCTAAGCCTAGGCTTCCATAGCAGTGTAGACATAACCTTAGTGCCACTCACCAGGAAATACATAGTGGGTTTGAGAGAGGTGATACTTCACTTCACTGCAATCCCACTTCAAGTTCGGCAGTTTTAGCATTTTTCTGTGGAGCTTTATTTATCTATCGGTGTCCTGGTGTTTGGGGGTTTTAGTCTTTAAGAATCCAAACCTCTCCTTAGGTTTTGAAGTGTTTTGAAATGAACTCCTTCAGCCACGAATCTCCCAGTGACACTTTGCATGGGTTTTTCCACACCAGTGGCTTTCTAATAGCAGGAGAGAGGAAAGAAGTGCTCCATAAAATAGCATTAAACAAGGAGGCTCAGTGATAATTAAAGTGGGACCATAGATGAGGGAACACTGGGTAAAACCTGCTGGAACATCTCTTTGGGGTATTTCAAACAGCTTTCTGAAATAACATTTCTGTCTCTTTCTGGAGCTTATTATACATTTGCTGCACATTAAGCAAAGGCTAAATTAATTGGAAGAACAAAGGTAATTTGTTGAGGGTTAGAATGAGGCCACTGATGCTCATTTCCCTCATTGGAGAAAAACATTTTTCTTGAACTGATCTTTACTGAAGACCTTGGCATCAATGGGGAAAGGGACATGAGACTAGAACCTGCCTCTGTCTGCCCCCACCAAATCATGCATGGATGTTACTTCCCCCCCTCTTCCCCTGTTCTGCCATCCATCAAGCCCGGTGACAAGATAAAGCAGCAATTGAAGAGTCTCTTTCCTGCCTCCCTGCATTCTCTCACCATCTGGCAGTAAACTGCTTGGATAAGAGCGGCCAAATTCACTATGTGAGCATTAATCATCAGCACCACGATGGGTCTGCGTGAGACCCGTACCAACGTTCAGCCTGTCAAATAGATCATCTCCCTCTTGCTTGTTCTCCATAAGTGGCTGGAGATTTGTAAACACCTTATTAAAACAGAACAGAATATCATCCGTCAGCACATCCTGAAGATGGACTTTGAGTCCTGGGGTTTGCATTAGTAAATACGGCACTTGTCAACAATGGGTTATTGCTCAGCATAAAATAGCCAAGCTTTATCCTTTTACCCTTTGCAAAATCACTGACTGTTTTTTATTAGGTCGTTGACAAATGGCAGAGTCAAATAGCTCTGCATAGCCCCAGCATCCCAAGGCAAAAGAGGTGCCTGTTGAACCGTTTGCCCTTCTGCGCAAATTATTATTTAGTGTATTACTGTGTCTCCAGCTGAGATCAGGGCCCCAATGTGCAAGGTGCTGTACACACACACAGTGAGGCAGTCCCAGCCTGCACAGGGACTGTTGCACCAGTTTAACTTAAGGTGTGATTCCAAACCAATTGAGTCCAACTGAAGAAAGTGCAATATAGACTGATTTCTCTTTAATAGTGGCTTATTCTGATTTCAGTTAAGCTGATTCCTAATCTACTCAAACCAAGTGCAAGTAAGTTGTTTTTAAACCATAATAAGCATGCCTGTACCTTCGTCACAGGTTGGACTAAGTCAGTTTAAAATACCACTTTAAACGGATACAGTTTGCTCGCACAGATGAGCCCACAGACCCTGCCCCCAAAAGCTTACAATATACATAGACAAGCCAGATGAATGGGAACCAGAGGCCCAGAAACAACTGGTCCAGGATCACCTAGCACATCAGAGGCAGAGCCAGGAACCCAGATGTCCTGACTCCCCGTCCTGTGCCCTTTCCCCCAGACCAAGCTGCCTCCTCAATATTTATAACTGATTTACCTTTGCTTTTACCTTCTTTTCCACAGACACTGATGTGATATCAGATGGAGTCTTTACCCAGGAAATCAAATTCAACCACACGTTTCTCTCCATTGAGCTCCAGATGCAATTAACATGCTCTATTCTCAGCCAACAGCATCTGCCATCTCCCCTTCTTTTTCATTACCTGCTCTCAGAGCCGCCTTACAAACAGGACAGCATTCCTGTTGCCTTTAGCCCCAATACATCATGCTACAGTGACATTACATCCTTCTTTACTAGAAAGGGGATAGGGAGACTTTGCTTAAAAGTAGCTGCGTCTCTTTGGGGGTCTTTCTCCTTTATAAACTCCTCTCCAAATGCAGAAAGAACATTTAAAAAGAAGGCTTGGCCACAATTCAGGGTCATTTTGCTTGTGCCAGTGTTTATCGAAACTAAAACTCAAATCTGGGAGACCTTCACAGATATCATCATTCAGCTTTCCTGGGCAAGACTTTCTGGCCCAGGGACATTGTTAATGGAATGTAGAAGGGGTCACTTTTAATTTGCCACTTAATATCCAACCTAGCAAGCTAAGGCTGGCCCTGTCTAAAGCTGTTGAGTTGTCTGTGTGAAATGAACCTAGTGACATGCACCGGATTAACCCACCACTACTTTGCTTCCTTACTGGAATCTTAGCAGGGAAGCTGAAGTCACACAAAGCCAGGAATGCTGACTCCCAATCCAGCGCTGAAGGGGTGTGAAGAATGAACACGCCATGACAGATTAACTCTTCTAAAAAGATTTTAATTTTTAGTCAGTACGTTAAGAGTCATATAAACCCTTTATCTTTACAATCAGATTGAGTTTGCTTCCGGCTAATGCCTCCAGTCAGGTCAGTTAATATTCAAAGGCATGATGCTAAGGACACGCAAAGGGCAGACAGCTCTTGGCATGGGGGCAGGAAAATCTGAGGTAGTAAAGGTGAGACGATGGATAGAGAAACAAATAGAGCACGATCCACTTCACAGGAGTTGTCAGAGGAGAACAGGATGGAAATTATTTATCCAAAGCCCCGAATGAATGGATTTGGGATAGAGACAATAGAAAAGGCAGGAGGGCCACCACATTGTTGAGGGGCATCTGATATGGTAAAAAGCTGGGCACATCAAACAAAGCAGGAAAAGTACCATAGGTCTCTGAGTGAGGAAGAGGAAAGTAAGGAGAGGACTCAAGACACTTGAAAGGGAAGACTGCAGCTCTGCTGTACTCTCTGCTAAAGTGGGCAAGGAAGAACAGCACAAGCTGGGACAGGGCATCCATCTCTAGAAACAGAAGAGCTAGATTTATTATGCAGAGCGTTTCTTTTGTTCTAATCTGATCTCCGTCTTTCCTAAACAAATCTTGTTTCTAATTCAGATCACTGAGTTTCAGGTCATTAGGGAATGTCTCACAGGCTATCCTGGATAGATGAAACAACCTCGAGGCAGAGATTTTCAGAGTTACTTAATTAATGGGAATGGGGCACCCAGATCCTTTAGATTGCTTTTGGAGTCTCAGCCTGAAGCTCTAAGAAGATACATTAACAAGAGGTATAGAGGGAAGGGAGATGGGAGCATCTCAGGATTCTCAGTTGAAAGGGCATGGACTAAGGACTCCTCTCTTGAAGCTGTGCTCTTGCAGGCTGTGGACTGATGGGTGTACACAAATTGTCTACTGATCACAGACAAGCTCTGAGTTTTAGGTGGCAATCCCTAGAGTTGACAAATTGACAGGCAGGGTAAAGAATCTTCCACTGCCATTGACAATGCTCTAACAGCTCTGTGGATAAATACAGGACTTTCTCTTCCAGGTTTGTCAACCTAGGACCTTCCACCAACACTGTATTTTGTTTCCCCACCTCCTTGCCCTTTTAAATTTGACAATGCAACTCAAGGGGTATGTTATGTTCACCAAAAACACACAGAGAAGATAGATTAAAAACATACAACACTCTTTCAGGAAGGTTGAGTGTAACTCTTCATTATTTCTTAAAATCCAGAATCTTAACATGCAAGGACCAAAACCAGAGAGAGACAAAGCAGGCTGCTCCCTAAAGTAGAGAGGTACAACTCAACCCATCTTGCTGTAGGCTGGCTTTTTGCAGACTGACTGCTGAAAGACCTAGATTTCATGCTTCTCTACAGAGCCCTGTAGCATGCAAGCGGGACCAGGAAATCACCCGAGAAGTTAAAGTGATAGTTTATAATTTTAACACTGTTTTCAGTACACCACAGGGTACGGAATCAGTCCTGGAAAAGCACTGTGAGGAAGGACAAGGGGAAGGAGAGGCCTGGGAGCTGAGAAATCTGGATTCTACACCCTGATTCTGGTGGAAACTTACTCTGTAACCTTGCCCATCACTCAGCCTTCTTAGGCCTCATGTCTCCCTGGCCGGGAAATTCCTCATAGGCATGATTCCAGGATGAAGTCCTTATTTCCTTAGGCTTGAAGGCACTAAAGAGCTGCAAAGTATTATTATTACAGATCAGTGCGCAAGAGAAGACGAAGTAGGAGAGTGGGCATCAGCCATTGCCAGAGACACCTTCCTGTCACCCCAGGATGGTGAGTTAACCTGCCAGTCTGCTCAGGAGGTAACCAGGGAGTCACAGCTATAACACACGAAATGTGCTATGTCCCCCTATAACAGCTGCAGGGGAGGTGGGACTTTCTGAATTCTGAACTTTGGAATTATGAGAGGGGTTCTGAGGGGTCAAGCTGGAAAAGAAGTTGGCACAGCCAGGCAATGTCTCTGTAAAACCGGTGCCCATTTAAAAAGGGAGGGGGGTGCGGGTGAAGGCGAAGGGAGGTGGCTGGGGACACGTTCAACTGAACAAGGATGGAAAGAGTAACCTTTGGTGAGTGACAACTGAGGTGATGTGGATCCATGCTAATGAAGGGGCTTGAATTATTCATGTGCAATTCAGTGCAAAGAGGGTTCGCCTAATAACCTTTCGCAGTATCTCCCTGGGGCAAGAAGTCTTGCAAGAGACTTAGATTTGAAAGGAAAACAAAAGAATTAGGATCCTCCCATTCCCTCCCTCCCATGCCTGCTTGGTGGTTGGTTAAAGACAGGGCCGGAAGCCTGACATCTTTCTCCAGCACTAAATTCACTTCAGTGGGGGAAAGAATAAAAGGGATGACATTACCTGCTAAGAACTTCACATGTCCAATTGTGTCCACAGCTATTGCAAGTCATATGAGACAATACATAAAGTGCCCACTGACCAGACGTCTGCCTCTAACCTGGCACAGGGGAATGAATTAGGGACACAGCCTTGACTTTTAAAAGGATGACAAAGGATGCCCAGGATTGTCATTTCTTGTGGATGGATGGAAAGATTCCCAATATCCGGCTGCCATCCATTGCTATCAAAGGGCAGCAGGAAATGCAGACGTGTGCAGGCAATTCAGCGGAATCATTTTCCCCAAAGGGCAAGCGTGCACTAAGTCAGGACACCACTGCAGGGGGATTGGCTGCACAAAACATTGGTTGTCTCATTTCTCCTTAGTTGTTTAGAAATCCAGAGGGCAGCACGATTTATAATTGAACCATTGTGGCCTGTCCACATATGGTACCCATCACATGCAAACCAGGACTCCTGAAATGCCCATCTCATAGCACCCAGCACTATGGTAGGGAGCCAAAGATTTGAAATAGGGTGTATGTGGGGTGACGATTACATTTATTTATCAAAAGCAACATTGTCCTTAGCCTCCAGTTCCCCATTCAGAAGTTCTGAGGTCAGTTTATAATTGATAACTCCAGGTTTGCACGGGACAGAGATACATGTAGTTCTACAGTGAGAGACAACTGAGCAACCCCTGGTGGAAAACTTCTCAAACCTGACAGGTACCATATAGGCAGTACCATTAAGAGACCTACAGAAATGTGTTGATGTTTGTAACTGTCCAATGCTGTACCAAACAATGGGGGACAGTTTTTTGTGAATTTAGTGCTCATGAAAGGTTCTGAATTGACAACCCTAGATAATGAAACCCCTGTTAGTCCACAGAAGAGGTATGGTGGCATGGTAAGCTTCCACCATATTGCCACACCTTACCATGCCTCAGCCCTAACCTAGATGGACCCTCTAAGGCAGGGGTCAGCAACCTTTCAGAAGTGGGGTGCCGAGTCTTCATCTATTTGCTCTAATTTTAGGTTTCGCATGCCTGTAATACATTTTAACGTTTTTAGAAGGTCTCTTTCTAGAAGTCTATAATATATAACTAAACTATTGTTGTATGTAAAGTAAATAAGGTTTTTAAAATGTTTAAGAAGCTTCATTTAAAATTAAATTAAAATGCAGAGCCAACCGGACCGGTGGCCAGGACCCGGGCAGTGTAAGTGCCACTGAAAATCAGCTCACGTGCCGCCTTTGGCACGCGTGCCATAGGTTGCCTACCCCTGGTCTAAGGATATAGTTCAGTCTCCGTGTTCATTCTGTTCTGGGTTTCTCTTCGGAGACTGCCAGCACTGGTACAAATCAGCACCAGCAGTGTCCTGATTAAGAACCACCAGGTTCATATAGGTCATCCACTCATTGAATGGATGTCAGATAGCAACAGATCTTGGTCATTCCTAACCTGGGCTTGATTTGAACAATTAAATTGGACTGGAACCAGAGATGCATGGTTTGTAGCCCATTATCAATCTCCTTTAACCATCCAGTCCCCCCATCCCCTCTGGGCCTCAGCCATTCTGTTTCAAGTTTACATTCTTGTCAATAAAAGTACAACCGCTTGATGTTGCAACTTCATTTCCTTGGACTTCCCATCCAGGCAGTACTAAGCTCAAATCCTGTCCACACAAGTCTTCAGTTTTCAGGCAATTTCATACTTTTCCCAGTCCTTTTCTCCCTGGTAACAAAGAAATAAAAGACCGAATAAAGGGACTGCAAATATTATTTCTCTCTCTCTCAAACACATTTGAGATGGGACCAAACCAAAAACCCAGCTCCAGATATCCCCCATCTCTGGGAGGTTTGGAATCCAAATCCAGGATTTGGATTTCATACTTCTTCTGTCTGGCACATATAAGAGGTCTCAATATTATGGTAGTGAGGAGTCATCTCTCTAGTGAAGCGAATCAAAGTCTCTGGATCTGAGCATCCCCCGGTTTGGGTGTGTTCAGCCTGCAGGTCCAAATATTGTGGCTTTGACTGATCTCCAATATATTCACATAGGCAAAATCAAGTATAAGGTGGCTCTTACAAGGGGCTGCTAAGTACTTATCAAAATGTAGCAAATTTCTGTGCTTCCTTGGACCCATAAGTTACCTTTCAATTTCTATTTCTTGAAGGAGATTTACTAAATTATGAAACATTAAATATTCACAAGTCACAATAGCAGCAGCTCGCAATCCCCGTTTTTAATTTACCGGAACGCTTCTGCAAAGCCGCAGAGCTTCCGACGGAGCTGGAGACGGCTGGTGCCTGCACACAGCCACTAGATGGAGCCACCGTCATTCATCAGGCTGGAATTCAGGGACGGGGAGGAACTGTTAGGAGCAATAGAAAAAACAGTATCTGGTGTAAATAATACATTTGCAACACTTGCAGCACATTTATACACTGGGAGCGTTCTTCAAATACAGCTGGAATCTCTGCTATAATCAAAGGATATTGAGCAGTACATTATGCAGCTTAAAATAGATCCCGAGACCAGTTACTGTAACTGTCGTTCATCTGCAAGGAATGTCTTACTAAGGGCATAAATAGTTCTTACTGTCTGTCAAGGGTTGATGTGGATCCTGGAGGGTAAATCTTAGCATCTATCTCCCCTTTGAATATATCGCTTCATTTACAATGCACAGGGCCCAAAGCAAGCCCTAGTGACTAATATTTTCAGTGCTAAGCTCCAGGACACCAGTGAACCAGAACCATTGGACCGAAGTATTAGTTTGTGAAGAGATGCTCTAGAAAAAAGGAACAGACACTGGAAGTCGCCTAGTTCAGATGTTCTGCAGAGGGATTCGCAGCAGGGACAGGAAAAGGAAGGAAAGCGGGATTATTTCAAACCCTATTTGGAACATATTTCAGAGAGCACTTTTTAAATGAGCTCCATATGATCGGAGCTCATCTGTGAATCTGATACTCTGCAGCATAATCACCACTAAAATAGAACCGAGCAGGGTGAGTGCTGCTGAAAGTCACTGGATGCACAGACCTAGAAATTGGACTACATTCATTATCCTCAGTTCAAGTCCATTAACAGCAGTATCTCATATTTAGATATGCTAGTGCCCAAAGGCCCTAAATAGCAATGAAGCCCTATTGTGTTAGATCGTGTACCAATAGACATGAAGACCCAGTCCCTGCTCCGAAGAGTTTCCAATCGAATTTGACTTTGGCTCTGCAAACGTCCCACCAACATACAGTATCGGAACGGAGCAGTTTTCTGTGTGCGTAGACGAAGAGAATATACAATGGTGTGGGGTTCATAAAGGTTTTATTGGCATGGTATTGGAGCTGACAATCTTTCCCCATGTTATCCCTGGCCAGGAGAGGTTAGCAGACTCTAGATATGAGATTACTCCCACCAGAGACAGGAGAATGCTCCTCTGGATACGTCTGCACCTCGTGATGGGGGTGCGATTCCCAGCCCGAGGAGACATACCCGCACTAGCTCTCGCTGAGCTAACATGCTAAAGATAGAATAAGCTGCAGCAGCGCAAGCTGCGGGATGGGCTAACCACTCTATGTAGATATATAGTGTCTGGGATGGGCACACGCTGGAGGTGGCTTGCCTGTGCTGCAGCTCGCACTGCTGCGGCTACGTTTCTTTTTTAGCTCACTAGTTCACCAAGCCCTAGCTCAAATACATCTCCTCAAGCAGGGAATCCCATCCCAGCTCCAAGCGTGGACATCTCCTCCTCCTCCTCAGTTCAAGCTGAACACCACTAAACAGGGTCTAGAGAGAACTTATTTAAGCATTCAGGCACCCGGCCCATTCACACCTTGGACCTTTTTATAGAGACTGCCCACCCAGTTACCCATCTTGAGGCTATTTTTATGATACAGACACTTGAAGCAAAATCATCATCATGAGTGGGGTCAAGTTTCTGTGTTTGCTTTGCACATCGACTCAATACCCGTGTATCTTGGGCTAAGATCAAGTTTGGTACCAGTCTGGTATCCAATGTGTCCTCCCTCTGAGAATTACAATGAATTCTGCAATGGCAAGATTAAGAGGATTTTTCCACCTCTAATTCCTATGAATCTAGGTTTCCTGTTGACTTTTTGATTTTTTAACCCTGGGGCATTATTAACCTTCATTTTAAAGCTGGCATTCAGCATGATGTACCTGACAGATCCTTGTACATTTTCTGTCCAAAAAGCCAACCAAGTGACCGTGTTGTCATGACTAACTTCTTTCCACCTGTGTCCCGAGACTCTGGAATTCCTAAGTGGGGGGAAAATGCGACAGTCAATACAAGTATTATTTTGTGTATTAATTATTTCTTTAAATCACTTAACTCCTACAGAATACCAGAGGGTTTATGCGGAGAGAAAGGAAGGTTAGAAAAAAAATTAGCTTGTTATGAAAATGTGTTAGACCCAGAACAAAAGCCCATAAAGGAAAGGATTAGAGAACGGCTGTATCATTTTACATTACAGGATCTGCTTCTGCTGATAAAATGTTTAGACACAAAGAACTTTGAGGAAATCAATGGAAATCATTTACTGTCTCTTTTTCAGATTGGAACAGCAATAGATAATGGAAGAGACTTTTGGAGCAATAAGTTTAACAAGACCTAATCTGCAAACAGAGACTAGTTCAAGAGATGTGTGTTTTACTATTTAATCGAGTTTTGGTTTGGTACATAGAAATGCACACAGCGTGGTTTCCCCAGGTAATTTTCCATTTAATTTATCTACAGGTGCACTGGGAGTTTATTCTCTTCCCAAGCTTGTTAATTTGTCAATTATTCATTTTTAAAGGCTTCACTGTATTTCTGTCTATGTTTTGGGGTGGCGTATATATAGAGACAGTTATTGATATAAGAGGTATTTGTTTCATTGCAGACAACCATGCTAGCATGCATTTGACTTCTGAGGAATGCTGTGGGAAGTAGCTCACATGGAGTTTGTACAGAACCAGTATTTCCCCACCAACAATCTTTCCTGAAATCTCAGGCCATTCATTGTGTTTCACGTTGGGCTTGAAGATGCTGAAAACATGAGGGAAACTTTTTCTTCCAGATGCTGTGATCTCCTGAGGTGGGCTGGGCTTCCAGTTCCCAGAGAGACTTGCTCTCAGGTCAAGGTGCGTGGACGATAATGGGGGAGAGCTAGAATGGAGATGTAGTGCAAGTGACAGCCAAGACTAACTAAAAAAAAAGATGTGCTAGAAAAAAGCCGGTGGTGGGAACAAAGTGGCTGGGGAGAGAGTTCAGAGAGAGAGAGAGAGACTCAAAGTCCACCGAACAAGAAAACACAGGGAGCGCTGAAGATCTCTCTCCAGCGCTGCTGCTAAAGAGGAGATATGTGAGCAGACCAACAAGAGGCTGTGTCTGCGAAAGCTAACAAACAAAGTGAGCAGACGGCTTTTGCATTTGCTAAATGAAAAGTGAGCTTGCCCCCTGGGCAGAGATTTGCAAGCTCTCACTTCTCTGTAGCCATCCTTCCCCTCAAGCATGGAACAGTTCAACAGTGCAACTCAAAGCAATGGAATGACATGACTTCCAGCAGATGGCGCTATTGGGTAAAGCACATCTTCAAAAAACAAAACAAAACAGAAAACAAAAGCCCAACAACTTACCAGCTTACAAGGCATGGCAGGAAGCCTGCATATTTTACTCTTAATTCACAAAGGATAACAGGGGAACAAGTGCAGTGCCCGCCAAGGAGCACAGAGAAGGGCGTAAAAAAACCAAACAGATTAATGAAAATAGCATCATGTCATAAAGAAAATGCCTTTTTTTTTTTTACCATAAAAAGACCATCTAGAATAACTACTTGCACAGGTAATTTGATCAAGACCTTGTTCAGAAGTGAGGAATTGCCCACACTCCTCCTTCCCTTAGCCAGACCTGAAATAGAAGCCAGAAATGAGAAAAAGCAGCTTCTGAACAAATACCATATGGAAACCATATGCAATTATTCATTCCCCACCACTAAATAATTATTTTTCCTGGGATACATATAAAAGCCACAACCTTTCCCCACCTCACCCACTCAAGGGAGGCATTGCTCCCAAAGAAAGAACCAAGGTGGGAAATTGCTATATTGTGAAGCCTAATTAAGTAGCAATTTGGTTTGTACAGCTTATCCAGGTGTCTCAGCAATAATGATAATTATTTATAAAAACACTTCACTTATATAACCCTCTGCTTTCAAGGATCTCAAGGCATTTTACATAAGAAACTAAGTATCATTAGGCTGATGGCAAAGATGGGGAAAGTTTTATCTTCACTGCCCAAAAGGTGCTTTTCTTTTGAGAGTGAGATAACGAACATGCAATAGCTCTCATGCTGCAAAACCCTAGTGGAGACCAGACACCTGTAGCTTTTACCAAGAGGTAGCTAGATGAAGTTAGCAATGTGTCATGTGCCAGTGGTTGACCACACATGCTTTTAACCCATAGTAGAATCATTACTATTATTTATATTATCATAGCACTCAGGAGCCCTGGTCACAGACCAGGAATCCATTGAAAAAAATTACAGGACCTTGCCTCCACTAGGATTTTAGAGCAGGATAGCTAACAAGCATTAGTTAACAAATGGTAGAAACACACTTTATTTTAATAAAAAAGCAGCAAGGACAAAGTTATTAATAATTGATCATTAACAATTTGTCAATAATGAATAACCAATCAATAGCCAATGACTGATGAGAGTTCTTGATTTGATTATATATTTAGTTGGTAACCTAGTTTGCATTCAGATTCATTTGATAATAACGAACCTTGGTTAAGTCAGCTTTGATTGGCGTTATTAACCACACAATTAGTAAAGACAGCACATACACAGAGGGACACACAGTTACCAACAGCTGTAGATGATCTTCCCTGTAGTTTCTGACAGTCTGCATTCAGCCTGCCCATGGACTTACTTCCCCTGTGATTTAGGGGCAATTATACTCGTTACCCTTATTGTGCATCATTCTGGTCCTAATCTATTTCCTCTTTTTGGCATGCACTTCTTGTCTTGGGTTATTGCCAAGGTTCCCTGTACCACCGCAACTCCACACCTGGTGGTTAGTCAGTGTTTATGCCTTCTGGGGGGATAATTTCATCTGTTATACATCCTGAAGCTAGTACATTATAAAATATATATAGATCTGAAAACAGCTTTCAAACTAGGTTAAGGGTTACTGCCAGTAACATTCCACTCTGCATTAGACATCTTTATCTTATCTGCAAAGCATCTTGGGAAACTTGCTCCCAGGCAAGCCTTAAAAATCTTTCTTGGCCTATCTTAAGTGTCAACAAGCCTAAGACACAGAGGAGTTGAGTAGAGCCAGATCTGAATCCCGTTGACTTCAATGGAGTCTACTGACTGAATGAGGCCCTAAATGACCTGCTGTGATGGTGCAGAAAAACTTCACACCAGCAGAAGGATTAAGGAGAGCCTATGGGCCCAGCTAGCCCAGCCCAACTGTACCTGCAGCCAGTGCCAGGACTGGAGGGGGAAGAAAAGGAGAGAACCTGGCTCAATTTAGGGTTGCTTGGCAAAGAGGTAGCACTGCCTCTCGGTATGAGTGGAGCTTCACTACAAGTCCGAAGGCCAGGACAATTGTCGGGGAGCAGCACTGCATCCGAGACTGCTGAGGAGACTAGGGAGCGCCCAGCAGTGAGTGACCTGTACTCTTTGACTGTAAGGATATTGTGGGGCTAGGCCCCCTCCAACCTTACATCTGCCTCGCCCAGAGGGACCTGGGACTGCGGCAGGACAACACAAAAAGTCCAGAAGGGGGCGCTATTCTAGGTGAGCCCCTACAGAGAGTTTGGGCTGTAGGAGCCACATTCCAAAGTGAAGGGATATCAGTAGGAAGTGCAGGGCAGTGGACTTAGACTCTGCTAGGAGGACCCTGCAGGTATTGCTTCACACAGAGCCCTGGGGTGGGTCCTGGTGGAGAGGGAGAGCTCAGGTCCCCCTACCATATGCTCTTAAGGGCTCAGGACCAGATGCCATTGGAGGCCAGAAGATTCTTGGCCTGAGATCAGGAATCAGGAATCACTGCCACCTAGTCAGGGAAGTAAGGGCTGGACATCTGGTGCGCTAACTGCTAGGCCGCCTGGCCCTCTGAGCACCGTACCACACTTGCCCAAGGCCACAGAGTGAATTTGTGACCGAACCAGGATTAGAATTTAGGAGGAGGAGAAGTCAGAAGACCTAAGTACTAACAAAAGAAGGACACTGCCTCCTCTCCTTGCTGCCAGGACCGGCAGTTACCTTTGCATCATGATGTCCATTCTTTCTGAATGGATCCCCACCACTATCAGTTATCCAACCAGTTGTATTGTGCACTTGCAGTGAAAAAGCTAATTTCCCCAGGCAGCTCCTTTGCTGACCCCTCAAAATAACAGAGTCAAGTGGGGCCACCTTGCCAGTTGCCAGAAGAGCTGCTCTTCTGTTCATTAACGTGGGGGAAGTTAATAATGTTCCTCTAATTGTTAAGAGCAACTTTTAAATTCACATCCTGAGAACTAACTTTGCAAAAACAATAAAATAAAATAAAAAAAACCCAGCAGACTCAGAAGCCTCCAGTCCCCAAAGCGAGAGTCAATTAGTTATAATCAATTAAATAAAATTAAAAGAAACCAGGCCACCTGGGAGCGGGAAGGACAATGATATATGAAATATCCCTCTAGGCACATGGGAGGGAAAGAGTCACCAGTGAAGGATTTTTTAAAAAAGGAAGCAATTTTTAAAAAAAGGTAAATTTACAAACTCTCCTATTTCAGGGAGAACAGAGTATTCCGACACATCAGGCCCCGAGGCCTTTGTAGAGACTTTTTCAATTGACTTAATTTTTCTGCCTTTACTGATGGTTTCTAGTGGGCTTAGGGAGGGAGTTAATTCACAAGGTCCCCAGCCTCAGTTTGCCCTACTTTGCAGCCCCTAGTGCATCTGGCGTCACCTGCGCTGGAATAGGACGGTAATTTGTCACTCCTTTAAACGGGAATGTTTTATTTCCGTTAGATTTAAGACTCCTGCACAAGGCTGCATTGACAGTCCTGGATACTGAAGCCCACCACATGAAGTGTCCAACAAGAGGTGATGGATACCCACAGCCACGGTAGAGGCACTGCTCTACTAACGTCTTTCACTCCTAAACTAGATAGATCCTCTGTGACACACTGCCAACAGGAACGTCAATTAGTGCCAGCCTTGGTGGTGGGTTTTGGAATCACTGTAGTCAGGAGCGGGTTTTTTTCTATTCACACTTTACAAATTGCTGTCGCAGTGGCTAATTTCACACAAAGCTTCAGCTCCAGACACCTGGTTAAACTCACACATGGAAAGTTTGCTGGACACAGTGAGATGGGAAACTATTAGCCACAGTTTATAGATGGGAAAGTTGAGGCACAGAGTAAAGGTCTGCTCAAGCCTAATTTTAAAGCTTGACCCAGACTCGAAACCAAGCTGAGGACAACCCAACCCCAAACCGAGAGTCTCGAGGCTTTTTCACAGCCCCACCAATCTGCATCGCCACCATGGCCGTTGTCACCTCATCCTTGCGGCTCAGCCTGGGTGGGGGCTTCCCACTCCCCATGAACTGTGCTCATGATTGGTCTCTGGCCACTTTCTGTTGGGGGGGGGTCAGTGAGGCGGCAGCTGTGCGCCCCACTCCTGCTGGCTGCTGCCACCTCCCTTGCACGTGCTGTGACTAGTTGGCCCACTCTCTCCGCAGCACATGCACAGTGCAGCGAGGTGGTGGTGGCCAACAGGAGCAGGGCATGCAGATGCTGCTGCGCTGACCCTGCAGGGAGGAGAAGGTGATCACAACCTACCCAACTCAAGTCCAAGAGTGCTGGGTTGCTTTCTGATCCGACCCAACCAGAACCCAACTCTTATAGTCGGGTTGCTCTGGGTTGGGGTCAGGTTGCGAGGTTCTAGCACAGAGAGGTTAAGTGACTTGTTCACTGTCAGACAGAAAGTTCATGGCAGAGCTGGAACTGAACCCACATCTCTCAACTCTTACTTCTGTGCTTTAATCACAGGACCATCCTTAGACAGGCATTGAATTGCCTTGAGTGGTGTCTTATCACCAATGTCGTTCATCCACCCCTGCCGTTTCTACAGGAATGACTAGCTCATAAGGCACGAGTAACTTTCACTCAGTCCACAGCAGGTCTTTTTAATTGAGAACAACTTGCCTCAGAGTACCTTGAACTTTCAATTTCTTCCTTCACAAATGATTCCATTAATTTCAAACCACAGAGGTTAACCTACAACTCTCTAGACTCTTATAATCTGTCTCTTCCCATTTCTGATATTTGCTGTGTTTTAAGAAGGAATCTTTCATTGTTGACTTAACACTGCCAAGACACTACACAGGGCTTTTATTCCTTTAAGCTTCATTTGGTAAATGACTTGTGGCCCTACGCAGAGATGGGACATATTATTGGAGATATCCATTACCAAGGTTCTGTGGTTATCCTCAAAAATACCCTATCTGTGGGTACCCCAAACCAGCAAAGGCCACTTTCTCTTCACATCATTCTTGGAAACTACTACTCCCAGAAGTCTCTCTTAGAAATTATATCATAGCTTTGTTTTCAGAAGCTGCTATCTTTCAGGACATGGTTCCCAACAGTGGATAGAATAATTAAAATACTGAAGCTACCCACTCACTCCAAACAGCGAACCCTGATATTCGGAGTTACCTATTGCCAGTTTAGCTTCTTTGCCTTTTTAAAAAAAAATTAAAAACAATTCCAACTAGAGCTAGGTGAATAAGTGATTTTTTATTTATTTATTTATTTATTTTGGTATTGTGGCTGAACCAAAAAATCTAGAAAATAAAATAAATCATTTCAGGACAACTCAAAATGACAATATTTCGTTTTTTTTCTCACCAAAACAACACAACCACCCTCCCCCCACAAGCAAAATTCATTTCAGGTTTGAACAAAATCGTTTCTTTGACCCAAAATGAAATGTTTCATTTTCTTCTTTTGGTGTATTTTACCCTCTCCCCTCTTTTTTGATGTTAAAAATGTCAAAATGAAACTGACATTTTGGGATTTTCGCCCTGCCCCCCACCACTTTTTTTGGCCAAAGCTTTTCACCAAATTCAACCCAAAACTGCAATTAGTTTTTGGTCAAATAAACGAGTCACCAATTTTTTTTTTTTGCCTAGCTCTACTCCTAACTCGTTCAGTTTTAATACTGGAGAGCACTTCAAATGTACACTGAAGCAGGAATGCAATCTTAAAATTAAGATTGCTAAACTGTATGCACTGATGGAGATCCCTGGATAAAGAGACTGTACAAGTGCAAATATTCTTAAAAATGGGAATTTGCGAGAAACTGTTAATTTTACATCCAACATGAAACCCCAGAAGAGAGGGTATGTGGTAGGGGAACTGGGCATGAGGAATGCGGTTCTATTCTTAGCTCTGCAATTTCCTTAGTGTGTTACTTTGGGAAACTCTTAAGTTTTCTGTGCTTCTATTTATCCATCTATGAAATGGGTAGAACAATGCTTGCCCGTCTCACACAGCTGGTGGGAGTCATTAAGATGGAATTTGGAGAGTTTAGATCAGCTAGTCAGGATTTTTTTGATGAAACCGTTTTTTCATTTTATCCCAGGTGAGTGCCCTAACTACCACATTGTAGGGTAATTCTAAGTGGGTCTGTCCAACAGGAGAGATTGAGAAACACACATCCTAGTATAGCCAATAATAGCCTTGGGGTTAGAGCACTCAATGGGAGATCTGAGTTCATGTCCTTCCTCCCAATCAGACAGAGTAGGGATTCAGACCCCCTGGTCCCACATCCCAGGTGAGTGCCCTAACTGCCGGGCTATTGACTAATCTGGGGTGGGCGTCTCTCATTTTTTGAGAAAAATGTCGAAAGGTTTGTCCCGATAGAGAATGGGAAATTTTTTGAAATCTTGAAAATATTCATGGGACAGGGAAATTATTTCCCACCCAGCTCTATTGACAAGTAAAGCTGTACTTTAAGGGCCAATCAAGATCTCCCTCCCACAGTGAGAGGCGGGTGGGGTGTGTTGAGAAAGAGGGGGAGGGGAGGTGTCCATAAACACAAATTGCTGTGTTTTGTGAGCCCTCTTCCGCCTAAACTGTATTTGCTGCGGCTGACATTTTCAGAAAGGGTGCCGGATGCTTTGCCGAGATGCTGCTGCATTCATCGCCTCTCACATAATGTAATGAAAGGCAGCTGACAGATCCAAATACAAATGGTTTCGAACCTCAGTTGTCACTCAATGTTAACAAACAAAACAAAAAAACAATTAGAAAGACAACGGCCTCCTAGATTTTTACCCCCTCTCAGAACTCAGAGCACAGTCACAAGACAATTCTGTTTAAGGAGGAAACTTCAATGCTTTCATGCTACCTCCATGTTTTTTTGCTACTGCTACCTTTTTTTCCTCCTACAAAATATTAAAATAGCAGCTATTATACGTTATATTGTAAGCTGTACTGCTGCTCAATTACAATGTATATTTGGAATGCCTGCCACTAAAATCTTGTCCTAGTAGCTGACAGGTTTTTTTTGCTGCAGACAAATAAGATCTCACACATATTTGCCTTACCAGTAAACTATACATATAATGATCATAAGGACCAGAATGTGTCACTTTTCCCAGGAGAATGTGTGTTTTCAGCAGAAATGCCAGGCATTTCCCTTTGTGGGCATCAACACATTTGGTGTCCCCTATCAGGCAATATTCTGTATACATTCTCCTTAAAATGCATGTCTGTAGGGTATCTATGTACACAGTGTGTGACCAATTCTTTCCAAGGCAGTACCATGGCTGAAAGCAAAGAGTAGGGGAAATATGTCTACACTACAGCAGCACAGGTATGGTGCTGCAGCTATGCCACTGTAGTGTAGTGTAGATGCATCCAGGGGGGCTGGAACAATCTTTATAGTGGGGGTGCTGAGAGCCATTGAACCAAACTGTAAACGCTGTATATAATGGGAACCACTTCAAGCCAGGGGGTGCAGCAGCACACCCAGCACCTCTGGATGAGGTGATAGCTAGGTCAGTGGAAGAAGTCTTCCATTGATCTAGCTGTGTCTACCGTAGGTTTTAGGTCAACCTAACTGCATCACATAGGCTGTGAAAAATTTCACAGTGATGTAGCTAAGTCGATCTAATTTTTAGGCGTAGACTATGCCTAAGAGTCTAGAGATGTGGAGCGGGGGGGTGAGGAGGGGAAGGAGGGGGTGTCTATTCCTGACTCTGCTACATATTCTGTATGTGACCCTGGGCACATCATTTTAATTTCTCTGTCACATATAAAATGAGGGAAATAATAATAATCGAGCCTCACAACATCCCTGCATGGTAGGTAATTAATTAATTGTCTCTAGCACATTGAGATCCTTAGATGAAAGGCAAGACACCTGTGCAAAGTATAACTATTTACATGGATATTAAAATAGGCAATAGCAATAATGCATGTTACTCCATTTGTCAGGTATCACAGATTTAGATGAAGTTACCATGAGATTCACTGTGGGTTCAAAATTTCAGACTTCTAAATATGAAACTTTACCTGTAAATTAGGTAGGCAGACAACTTCATGATATAATTAGTGGGTGCAATTACTTAGAGATATTAAATGATGGGAGTAGTACAGATGAGTCTGCAAAATTGGAGTCTAGGTGCAACTCTGCAAAATCTGGTCCGTAATGTATGAACTTGGCACGTGGAGGGAAGGTAACAGCTTCTACATGTGGGCGGAACCAACAGACGCACACGCACCTAATGTATGCTGGAAGGGCATATCAAGTGGGGCCCTGCAGGGATCAGTTCTGGGTCTGGTTCTGTTTAATATCTTCATCAATGATTTAGATAATGGCATAGAGAGGAGACTTATAAAGTTTACGGATAATACCAAGCTGGGAGGGGTTGCAAGTGCTTTGGAGGATCGAATTAAAATTCAAAATAATCTGGACAAACTGGAGAAATGGTCTGAAGTGAATTGGATGAATAAGGACAAATGCAAAATACTCCACTTAATAAGGAGCAATCAGTTGCACACACACAAAATGGGAAATGACTGTTTAGGAAGGAGGACTGCAGAAAGGGATCTCGGGGTCATAGTGGATCACAAGCTAAATCTGAGTCAGCAGTGTAATACCGTTGCAAAAAAGTAAACATCATTCTGGGATGTATTATCAGGAGTGTTGTAAGCAAGACACAAGAAGTTCTGCTCTACTCTGCGCTGATTAGGCCTCAACTGGAGTATTGTGTCCAGTTCGGGGCACCACATTTCAGGAAAGATGTGGACAAATTGGAGAGAGTCCAGAGAGCAGCAACAAAAATGATTAAAGGTCTAGAAAACATGATCTGTGAGGGAAGATTGAAAAAACTGGATTTGTTTAGTCTGGAGAAGAGAAGTCAGAGGGGACATGATAACAGTTTTCAAGTACATAAAAGGATGTTACAAGGAGGAGGAAGAAAATTTGTTCTCCTTAACCTCTGAGGCTAGGACCAGACGCAACGGGATTAAATTGCAGCAAGGGCGGCTTAGGTTGGACATTACAAAAAACTTCATAACTGTCAGGATGGTTAAGCACTGGAAATAATTGCCTAAGGAGGTTGTGGAATCTCCATCATTGGAGATTTTTAAGAGCAGGTTAAACAATCACCTGTCAGGGATGGTCTAGATAATATTTAGTCCTGCCTTGAGTGCCGGGGACTGGACTAGATGACCTCTCAAGGTCCCTTCCAGTCCTTCGATTCTAAGATTCTTTAAAACACGATCAAGCCTTTAAAAACACTGATGGCTGCTCTACATTAAAAATGTCTCCTCTACACTGATGTAATTGCCCCAATGTAGATGTGCTGTAAGAATGGAAGGTGGGCCCTATGCTCATGCCGTTCAAGATGGAAGTTAAATCTTTGAACTCTGGTGCAAAGTTTCTTAGTGTGGACAGACCCAGAGCTGGAGGTTTGATGTTCTTTAAGTGCAGTTTCAATCAAATATGTGATTTGCCCAATTTACAGATCTCCCTAATCTACTCAACATCCCATTAGGATTTGCTTTCCAAAATGACTTAACCCAATGTAATGGATGCAAATCTCAAACAGCTGTGACCATGGCAAATGAAGATAAAAATAAAAGAAATAAAAGCCTTACATCCGGGGTGTTTCCATCTATAGCCCAGGAGATCAAAGCTCCTGCTGCCAGAACATGTTGCTGCAACAGCACATTCACTATTAGCTTGAAAATGCCATGAAACAGGAAAAAACAAGAGAGGGAGCGAGAGAAAAAGCTTTCAACGAACCCCCTTACAGAAAAAAAAGCATTAAATACAACAAATTTCACAGTGTCAAATCAGCAACGCACAGCTTTTCACAGGCTCAGCATTAGTAATGGGGAAGCTGTCCAAGCCAACAGAGCATGGGATGAGAGGGATAGAAAAACAGTGCAGAATCAATACACAAGGCATTCTAGAGCCAAAGAAAATGAGAGGCAGTGGGGTGGAGATAAAACCATCATTTGGAAAGTCATCCCTCCGTTGCCAGGAGGGATATCCCTTTCGATTCAGAAAGATGACAAAAAACAGCCTTCTCTCAAGAGGTGGCAGGATTGAGATCCTCCACTGCGTGTGCACTGGTCACGGAGAGGAAAAATGATTGGGTTGCTCAGCCTGATGCGCTGCTTCTGGGGAGCAACTGACACCCCCCACCCCTCACCCGCAGAAGATGAACTTCAGTTTTCAGTCCTGTGGTTCTCTTAAACTCTCAAAGTCTGAAGCTAGAGCTGGGCAAAATTTGTCAAAAATACAGTTTTGAGTTGTCTCAAAACTATTCATGAATTTAACACAGCTTTTCTGAATAGTTTAAACCAGATTTTTGGAGGGAGGGGGGGCGGAGGGAAGAGGGGAAAGATTCACAAACTGGACAGAGGAGGAGGAGGTGGTGGGGCCCCCTTATCACTTTTATCCCAGTGATAAGGACACTTACTCAGGTCGTGGGAGACCCAGGTTCAAAATCCTCATTCTGGGGCAGGGATTTGAACTCAGGTCTGCCCCTAACTAACAGTCTATAGGCTATTCTGGGCTGGGTCTCTCTCAGTCTCACCTGTTGAAGCTGTTCCACTGTGCATAAATAATATTCATTGGAGCAGGGACTTTAAATTGGGTCTCCTGGATGAGTGCCTTAATCACCCGCCATCATGTGACTCCCATAATGTACTGCAGTCTCCCCTCTGACCAAGCCATGTGGGGCATCAAGGAAGAAGCAGTCCAGTCAGGGAGCCCAGTCGATAGGGGAAAATGGGAGCAAGAGGAACCTGAACTACTACTCCCATGAGGCAGTGCAGCACCATAAACAAATACAGTTTAATGTCAAACTGACTCAAAACAAAATGTTTCCAATTTGGTTCAACAAGCCACAATAAAATGTTTTCATTAAGGAATGCTGAAATATTTAACTTTGATCAAAATATCAAATCAAAATGCTTTCTCATTTCCAAATTGAGATTTTTTGTTCCTCAAAATATTTTGGTATTTAAAATTTTTGTCCCGATTCAGCATGAAAACCAATGCTGAAATATCAAAATTTTCCATGGGACGGAAACTTTTATTTTTGCTCAGCTCTATTCAGAATACAGGAGTCTCTCGCTCTCTCACATGCATGCACAAAACTCCCATTGACTACAGTGTAAGGCAAAGTTAGGCTAATGTAGAATGCTTTTGAAAAAAACCCTGACAGAGCAGATGAACAAAAATTACCAAGAGAGAGAACTGAAGCATTACAAAAACAATATCACAAATCACTGCAATACATAGCAAATACCTCTTCCGGTACCATAGTATAAGTCAACATTCTATGGGTCTAGCAGAGGAAACAGATACATTGGTTGTATTTGGGAAAACTTTTCTTCTTGATATCATTAATAAAAATATACAAAAAAGAGAAATTCACAGATATTAAATGAAAAATCCATCCCTCGTAACAGAAAGTGAATATTTCCCGCGTTCCTGATAATAAATGATTGATTGAGCGTGTGTTTTTTAGGAAGAGCCTTTCAGTCCATTCTCATTGCTGAGACTCATAATATTAAGCTGAGGTGCTCCCGTAATCTTTGAGAGCAGATGATGATGTGATGAGTTAAGAATGGTCATATTATTGCAGTGGGGATAAATAGATGGATCATAAGGGAGAAATCTTTTGTTTAAACAGAGATCATAATTGCATACTGGCATCCTGGGTACTGCTTGTCACACAAGCTCTGCAGCTGAGCAGATATTTATTTGAAATTACATTACATGTGAAAAATTCCAGCTTTTACCCCTTGTGTGCAAGAGATGTTCTTATAATAAAATAGAAAAAGATTTCGATAGATGATCAGGGTATGCAACCTATGACCATATAGCCATTCAAGTGCCCAACTCTCCTTGAAGAGTCTACTCAGTAATAATATATTAAAAAAGAAATAAAAATCAGGAGTGAAAGGCTTACACACTATTGGTTAATTTTCTGTATTAGTTAAAAACAACCAAAATTCCAGTACATATCCAAAGCCCTCAGGAGGATCTGAAACTTTTGTTGGATTAGTTTAAACAAAAGGGGTTGTTATCAGCAGTGAACTGCTTGGAGATCGTCGAATGAAAGTCACTGCTGAAGTGCAGAGCGTTAGTATTTTATTCAAATATATTTGCATAGACTCATCTGGCTAAATTTACCCAATGAAAGTCACATTAACTTCAGTGGCATTGTATCAGGGATGAAATTTGCCCCCAGAATTTTTCAAACGTCATGTGCTGTACCTATCCTGTGTCTAAAACTCAAATTATACCATTCCCTGGGCAACTTCTAGCCTTGCTCCTCCCACCCCTAAGAAAAAGAGCAACAACAGTAGCCGCGGCACAGCTTCACAAGCATTTCTGGCCACTGTGGAGAAAACCTGTTCTAGCAAAATTGGTATCTACTTGCTGCATTGGATGACATCATCTTCTGGCAGGATTCTTTTCTTCAGCATCCTCTCACCCATAAAACAAGTCAGGAGGCTCTATCCTGAAGTTACCGGTTCTCTCTCAGTGATGATCCAGGACACAGTAACCAAATTCCTACACAACTTTCCCACTAGGAAACTTCATTAGGGCAGGACAAGAGGCAATGGGTTCAAACTACAGCAGAGCAGATTTAGATTAAATCTCAGGAAAAATTTCTTAACTGTAAGAACAGCAGGACAATGGGAACAGACTGCCTAGGGAGGTTGTGAAAGCTCCTTCACTAGAGGTTTACAAAAGAAGTCTGGATAGCCATCTGTCTTGGATGGTTTAGACACAACACATTCTGGATCTTAGCAGGGGGGTAGACTAGATAGATGACCCTTATGGTTCTATGATTAGCTTCCTTTATTCTCTACCAGCGTGCAAAGAGAATGCAGTTCAAGGGAGTCAGTGGTAAGGCACAAACGATCACTGTTGATGTGTTGAATTACAGAAGCGCCTAAAGGCCCCAAACGTGATCAGCTTCCACATTGTGCTAGCTGCTGTACCAACACCTGCCCCAAGAGGGCTTACAAGGTAAGTAGTGAGAGCAGACAAAAAGAGAGGCAGGTAAAGCAGAGAAAGATAATGTGGCCAGAGGAGGGAAGTTAAACTAACTTGACTGCTTTTGAGTCCCAATAACCATTTTCTGTGGGTGCTTAGGTCTTGTATCCAGAAAACCATCAACACAGTCCAATACAGTTTGCTCCGGTCTCTCTCCTTGAAAGTGGGGTTTCAAAACTATTGCCATGGGTGCCACAGAAATGCCCCTAGACAGACTAACTTTTGAGAGTGATGTTGCAGAGTCAGAGACATTGCCTGGTTGATGCATTTTCTTTTGTCACTATAGAAAATACTGGCTCATAATGGCAGTACTTCGGTGAATGGCCTCGCGGTGAAAGGCAGTCTCACATCCTGTATCTGATATAACTGACAAGGGAAGTAGTTTGAAGATACCTTCAACTTACCTGTCTTGAGTGTAAGCTCCTCATAGCAAAAGCCTTGTCTTCCTAATTGTCTGTAATATGTTAACACATTTTGCTACTATAATTAATGTAGAACAATAATATTTAGTTCAGTCTCTGTGTGGGGTCTTCCACAGACGATCTTCAAAAATAACAAGGTCACATTAGCTCTTCACAAAAACAGATAAGCCATCACTGTAATAGGAAGTGTTAAGGGCCTTGTGAATTGACAATATGCTAAAATGGGTCTTTCAGACTTTCGAAAGGGTGGGTTCTGCATTTGCAAGCATTGGATACATATCTAACTACACCTTCATAGCATGCAGAGCTTCTGAGTACAAAGAATAGGGGGAAATGTGTGCTAAGAAGCCCATAATTCTTATATGCAGACAGTAGCCATTTCATTTGAAGAGTAACCACTTGGGTTTGTCAATTAGGAAATAAGATGCTTTCCTAAACACAAGACTCTCTTGTCTTTCTCTTTTATTTTCTGTAGTGTCACATGTTTACTTCCGATTGTGACATTTTACGCCCAATTTCAGTCCAGAAATAATTTTTACATTAGAGTTGAGCTATTTTTCAGGTTATAGCTAGATAAAGTAATGAGGTGTTTGTAACAGTCAGATTGGCATAACCTTAAAATGATGGTGACATTAGTGGTGCCATGTATGTATGTCAGCAGCAAGAGAAGAGACATGATCATAAAAGCGCTTGTTAAAATACAATCATCTTCAATAATGAACATTAACAGTGAATAGAATGAACACAAACATGAAAGGTTAATGGCCTTTTTGTTAAAATGTTCCTGAAGTTTATTCCACTGTTAGAACTTCGCCTTAGCACATGTGAAATGCTATTATTATTGTAAATAGAACTGGGCATTGAGAAATTATTATACTCAAATTGCAATTATAAGGGAAAATATGCAACATTTTGGTTGCTTCATTTAGAGCACTCTTCAGGTTAATGATATGATTTTTATAATGAAGATATTTCCATGAATATTTAGGATGGCTAAATTCAACTTAATTGATAATGAAATAAATTGATACACTGACAATTTCCGCATTTCATTAGGATTACTGCAGAATAAATGCCAATATTCATTAAAGTACCCTGAGAATGCACTACCTACAACTTCACTGCTTCCCACATTTAATTAATAAGCCATTGTGTTAAAATTAATCCTAGTAAAATGGCTAAAAATGCATATTTTGTCTGATCTGAATGCTTTTTAATGCATCTATTATAAGAGATATCTACATTGTTCAACTCTATGGTTTATAGGTTCAGCATTATCTACAGTAGTTTTTAAATACCAGGTGTAGTGGTGGCAGTAATAAGTTACGGATCCTGTATGTTGACCCGGTTATTGGGATGTGTGCTGCACGACTATATTGGATGTTTATTGCATGAATAGGTTGGTTTAGTTTAATAGCAGGTGATTGGAAAAACAAGCAGAAAACAGGACAATGGGGTGAGTTAAACACCCATTTACCAACACTAAAGGGAGAATACACCGATGTCCTCCCTCCAGCCCCCGGCAGAGCTTATCAAATAGGTTTTAGGCAGTAGAATCCAAGCCTGAGAGACTGAGAACTAAGACCTTCCTGGCTACAGACTCACAAAAGAAAACTCTCTGAGGTGTCCAGCACATTGGGCCCACTAGATATCACAGCTTGCTGGCAACCAGAGGTGGTGTAACCCAGAGACACAGTTGGAGAATGGCTGGATCGTGCGGTTCCACCTCAAAGATAAGTGGAGTCACGGGCCTGTCACCTGAAAGGGGTGCACCTGGGGGACTGGAAAAGGGTCTCAGAAGGGGCAGCCTAGCCAGGGACCATGATACCTCTTCTCAAAAGAGCCAAAATTAATTGCTTTCAGGGGCTTCTGTCAGGATATATCCAAAGTTTCTCTTAACTTTTACGAATACCTTTATCTGTAAAAAATACCGTGGTTTAATTTCCATGCTTTAGTGATATATGGGCTTCTAATAATGTTTTCTGAGGTTCAACAGTTTGTTTTTCATTTCAAAAGTGTCATGTTAAGAGACCTACTAGGTCTGTAATTGCTTGTGCGATGACCTCTGTTCACGTGTTGCTTTGATATGTGATTTCTTCTGGAATACGGCTGGGCAGGGAAGGCCTACCTAACTAGCTGAACAGAAGCTTTTGTGCTTTGGAGACTTGTTTTGGGGCTTTTTTACTAATTAATTTTACTAATAAGATGGCCAACAATTTTTTTTTTAAACAAAAATCCATTAGATGTCTTTTATTAATGCTAGTCAAAAAAAAGTGGACAAAATATAGCTTTTGAACCAAAATGAAAATATTCATAGAGAGTTGTCATTTTTGGTCAAAATTTTCTAGCCCTAACAAAAAAATCCAACACAGCAACCAAAAAATTTTAAGTATTTAAAAAAACAAAACAAAACCCAAACCCGTTGTTACAAACTGATTTTTTTGGTTTTGTTTTCAACATTCAAGTTATTTATTAAACAAAATGAAAAATGTTCCCATGAAAATTTTGGAAAAAAAATAAAAGCAATTTGGACACAAACAGAATTGGCATTTTTCAACCAATTCTCCTTTACATGCACACTTTGTATTTGACTTCACTTTAAACATTTTTATAATATTTAGGATTTTTCAACCAACATACCAAGACTCATGCTAGTCCCTCCTAAATATTGAGCAATTTTCTCCTATAGCTCCCCATGGAAATTCTGTCCTGCTCAGCAATGTGCCAAACAAGAATTTTAGTCTTTCAATCCCCAGGAATGCCTTTGATCATTTCTAGAACTCCTATTTGTCAGACAAATCAAAAGGCAACTTGCTGGAGTAAAACTTTGGTGCACACCAAGCAGCACAAACCCACCATTACTTCTGTAGCCTTTTAAAACAAACATCCCAGTAAAGGAGTAAATGATTTAAACCTTTAAAAATAGTTAGGTACTATTACCAAACCCATTACCTAAATAAGTCTACTAAGATGCCACTTTATAGTACTTCATATGATAAGGCTCTGCCTAAATGATGGAGACAGCCTGTTTTGGGGAAGATCTTAATATATTCCAAAGATCTGATTGTGAAGAGGTGTCTGCTTTGAATTGGGCCCACCAGGATTTCTTGATTTAAAAGCTTGCTCACATGGGATTCTTGATGAAGCATCAAGCAAGGGAAAAAGACATTAAATTTCAATAAAGTCTAAATTAAATAAACTATTCAGCCATAGAAACACAAGGAAGGGAGAATGAGGAGTTCATTTCTATGATGTCTCTCTCAAGGCTCTTGGGGACCAAATGCTCTGACATTCTGCAAAGTACACCACAGCTTGAGTCAGCTTGCCTAGATGTTAAAATCGCCAATCCAGTTACAACAGATAGTGCCAACAAGCATTATGTGATGAGAGTAGTAATCTACTTACTTAATATCATCATGTTCCCATTACGCCTCTGGCTTTTATGGCAGCGATGAAGCTCCTCCACTCCTGTCTGTTTCTGGTAAGTCTTTCAATGCTTCCCCAGCTGTGCCCCAAGGTTTTTCAGCTCGGCTTCCACAGCTCTTCACCATGTTGTTTTTGGGCAGTCTCGTTTTTGCTTGCCTTCATGTGTCCATCTTATTTCTACTCTGGTGATGGAATCAGTTTCCATCTGAAGCACGTGGCCAATCCATCTCCAACGCCTCCTGGCAATGATGGTGCTTGTATTCTCTTGGCTGCACTGTGTCAATAGATCATGGCTTGAAATTGTTCTGGGCCAAAGAAACGGAGGATTTTTCTGAGGAAGGTTGGATGGAATGAAGACAGTTTGGACATGTCCTACTTTCTCATTCCCCAGCATTCTGCACTATAAAGTAATGTTGAAAGTACGCAGCTCTGATAAATCTTGAGTTTGGTTTTGGTGGTGTATTTTGATGATTTTCCAGACTGTATTTAAGCTCCTGAAGGTGTTCCTGGCTTTATTGATTCTGTTCCGGATGTCCTGGCTTGTTCCACCATCCTGGCTGGTGGTGCTGCCCAAGTATGTGAATGTTTCTACACTGGTGAGAACATGATCCTCTATCTGTACTGGTGATGCTGAGGCAATATTAAAGGTCATGATATCTGTCTTATTGCAGTTGATTTTCAGTCCAATTTGCTGGCTGAATGTGTTGAGTCGAGTTGTTTTGTCTTGTATATTGTGTTGGGTATGTGATAGGAGAGTGAGATCATCTGCAAAGTCCAGGTTTTCAAGGGATGAGAAGAGTGTCCATTTAATGCCTCTTGGCATGTCTTCTGTTGTACGCTGCATTACCCAGTCGATGGCAATGTTGAAGAGGATTGCAGACATGACACACCCCTGATGTATTGCTGTTTTGACTTCAAACCTGAGCTCACTGTGATCAACACTGCATGTAAAGTTGAAATAAAAGCTTTTGATGATGTTGANTGTGTTGGGTATGCAATAGGAGAGTGAGATCATCTGCGAAGTCCAGGTCTTCAAGGATGAGAAGGGTGTCCATTCAATGCCTCTTGGCATGTCTTCTGTTGTACGCCGCATTGCCCAGTCGATGGCAATGCTGAAGAGGATTGCAGACATGACACACCCCTGATGTACTGCTGCTTTGACTTCAAAACTGAGCTCACTGTGATCAACACTGCATGTAAAGTTGAAATAAAAGCTTTTGATGATGTTGATTATACGGAGAGGGATTCCATATGCCTGCAGAATGCGCCATAGACTGGTCCTGTGAATGCTATCAAAAGCCTTCTCAAAGTCTATGAAGTTTATGTAGAGTTGCCGTTGCCATTCTAAGCATTGTTCTGTTATGTTTCGTATTACTTAATATAGGCAAACTATACTTCTATCTGGCCAGTTTGACAGTAACTCACATAGCATTCTAAGCACCATTTTCCAGCCATAGGAGGGGAATCAGATGGTGAAACCTTTGATTGTATTATTGTCTGATACCAGAAAGAAACATAGCTTCTTCACCTGATGCACAAGAGCAGTACTGCTAACCACCATGGACTGAGATGACTGGTAGTTTAATAACCGCCCATCTATATTTTATGGTAGGATTTGGTGACCTAAAAGGCAGAGTCGAGCTCCAGAAACATTCAATCTAGTCCAGGAAGTTTAGCACCTCAGAGTCACACCAAAATGATAGATGCTGAGAATTTATCTTCCAGAGCAGTTCATGCAGGTCATTTATGCTAAAGACTTTCCAAGCCATTAGTGGGTTAGGTGAGAGGAGACCTGCATTTCTGGGAAGCTCCATTATAAATATATATATATAATAAAAAATGACAGATTCGTGATGGCTCTCCACATTTAATTGGTTGATGGGGAAAAAGATGTGCAATCAGAATACAGTGAACTATGATTTTTTAATTAAACAATAAATTAACTGTATGGAGATCAATGCTCAGTTCTGTTGGAAAATGCCATCCGAGTCCAAATGTACTAAAGGTCACACACACTGTGTATTAGCTCTCCCTGAAATAATTAGCAAAAGATGTTGCACTCCAGCCTCTTAATTTGCTGCACATTTTGAAAAATGTGAGCAATTAGTTATTTTTGGTATTAGGAAATTAATAAAATGATTATTATTGATAGACCTGTGATGTTAAAACAGCTTGAGAAATGAGAACTGGGGTTTCCAAGATGGATTCAGGTTTTGAAAGACAAATTGTCCTTTATCAATTAGATTTAAGACTGGCTGTGAGCATTTTGCTCTGATGTCCTTTGACAGAACTTTCCCGGCATGGTGGTGCATTTTCAAGACAGCCCCTGCCCCATGGAATTCACCCTCTCTGAAGGACCATAGCCACTGTTAGGTGCCTCTGTTTACGCAGGACTTTGGGCAAAGAGAATGGCAGTGAAGAGAGGTCCACTGGTAACGACTACACCGCTACCCCGATATAACGCTGTCCTCGGGAGCCAAAAAATCTTACCGCGTTATAGGTGAAACCACGTTATATCGAACTTGCTTTGATCCGCTGGAGTGCCCAGCCCTGCCCCCCCGGAGCACTGCTTTACCGTGTTATATCCAAATTCATGTTATATCAGGTCACGTTATATCGGGGTAGAGGTGCATAGCCATTGGGCTTCTACATAAATGCTTACCTGACCAACTTAAGTATATAGTATTTAAAATAACGATCATCCCCTGGATGCTACAGTAATGGGTGCTGTAGAAATAACTTTTCCTTTTGGGAATTAGGGAAATAAGACCATTAATTTCAGTGCCTCATTTCCCTGAATGACAGTGTGTGAGTGAAGTGGGCATCTGGATTAAGGACAGTAAATTCAAATCTAATTCAGGTAGGCCAGAGGCAGTGCAGAGCATACTGATAAGAGACCGTCAACTGCCTTCCACCGGTCAACGTTATGAGCTGCATTGCATTACTATATTGGCCTGCTAACTGCTCCTGACAACTAAGCTCATCCCCCTAGGCCCCAGGTAGAATAGTAATAGAGGGCAGCTGGTGTAGTACACAGGTGTGCCTACCTTCTAATAAAGGCCACCAGGCAAGATCCCATTTCACCATTACTTCATACTACATGTTGGCTGCCAATCTAGTTTAGGGTCAACTGCAAAGTCATTGTCCTTCTCTTCAAAGCCATGAACAAGTTAGGACCAGCTACTTTAAGCACTCCCTCTCTTTCCACTTCCCTCTATGTATGCTTCACTCAAAAGCAGTCCATAGGATCTGGGGAGTATACTCAGAGCACAATCAGGCCCCTCCTAAAGAAAGTTCCCCAGTATAACAAAGGGAATTATGCCCTCAGAAAAAAGGTTGCTCGTCATTTTACGAGACCCTTTATATTTGGCTACATTTTAGGAGCTTGTATACTTCTGAAGCCCAAGCTAACCTAGTCAGTTTCCAATTTACTCATACTCAGAAGGACTTAGCTCAGGCTGATGAATATAAATTATCTGAGATTCCCTGTGTTATTGATCAAGAAGATATTGCATTCTCCCACAAGGCTTAACAAGGGTTCTAAATGGGATTGGACACCCTGTGGAGGTTTTCTAGTGAGTCAGAGGCACATCTGCCAACTCTGAAGTATCATTACCTTGGAAATGAGTAAGAGCCTGAAATTGTCAAGAAACAGACTCTCTGCAGATAATTAGAGAAGCACGTATCTAGCTGGAATCACACCTCAATATGGGAATAATAACTTAGCGATAACTCCATCATTAGTACACTGGTAGCCTGAGGCCCCAATTACATCTAATTTTTGGTAGTCTATTAAGTATTTGATGCACTGTTGAAAGGAAAGTGCAAAGAAACACATTGAGACCAACGAACAAACACAAAAATGATGCATGCATCTTTTATGAGAGCTTTTATCCCTTTACAAAGCAAAAGTCTGACCTACGAGAGGATGAAAAATTGGTTTTGGTTCTGACAAAAGGCATCAGCTGCAGCATGAAATCTAAGTGCAAGCCAGGCCAGAAGTAGATATCTGTCTGTCTGACACCTTTGGCGGAATGTAAATACTCTTGTTCTCGCCTGGACCCTTTAATATCATGAAAGGATAACGCAACTCTAGGGTGGGAGAAAATAAGGGAAATGTGCAGTCCCTCATCTCGGAGGAACTCATACTGACATACATACATTTATACTCTGATTTTGATTCCCACATTTGTATTTGCACAATTAGGGCCTGAAAGACAACTCACTAGAGTACCTGGGGACCTCACCGAATTGGGCCCTTAAAGCAGATCAAGCTCTTCCAGACCAAAAGGCCTGATCCTGCTCTCAGTGAAATCAAGAGCAAAAGTCCCACTGCCAGCCATGGTTACAGAATAGGCCGCAATGAGGCCATTAATGAATTAGCTACTGACTTAAGGAATCCATGCACTTCAGACAACAGACACAATTCCTTCATTGATCTCAGGTTCACATGGAGAAGCAGAACTAGAACATTGCTCTTTCAGTTACAGAAAACAGGCTTCTTCCACTCCCTTAGATGAGAGCCGTAGTACGTCCCATATCCTTTCCATGAGCAGCCAAATTTCTGCATTTAAATTATAAATAAAATAAATTACACACGTACAGTCAGTACGCATTGCATTACTGCTAAAGGTTGTAGTGCATAGGAATTGGATCGGGGCTGTGGAGCACCACTTAAAGTGATGGTGCCCTAGATTTGCCCCATCTACCCGACCCTCCTCTTCCTCTCTCAGGCCTCTCCACCCCCACCTCTGGCAGCTACCTGACCCATCATGCTCATGAGTGTCTAAAACCCACCCACTCCAAATCTGAGTGAGTGGCTTTGTGACCTGGCACAAACCTGAGGGGTGCAGGGACCCTGTATGTCACGTTGCAAAGCCACTCACTCAAATTTGGCCCGGCCACCTCTCCATCATCACAGAGGGGTGGCCAGCCCATATCTGAGTGGTGCCACAACCCTGCACACCAGGTCGCAATGCTGCTCACTCAAATTTAGCCCAGACACCCCTGGAGAGGCGGCCAGGCCAAATCTGAGTGCATGTCATTGCAAAATGATGTGCAAGGTTGCAGCACTACTCTGGTTTGGCCCAGCCAAAAAGTGGTCGGGCCATGGCCCAGATGGTTCCCCCCAACTCCACAGCCAATGAATTGGGTAATGTCCCTTTAAAGAGTTTGGGAGAGGGCCACCCTGTCTTCTATTGCAGAAGCCATCAGAACCCTGCCAGTGCAGCCGTGTGCGTAGGTAGCTACGCCTTGTATATTTGTACATAGTTCATAAACATGGTTATTTGAAATCCAGCTGTGCCAGCGCAGCGTGCCCATAATTTAGTGTCTTTCATCAAAAGGAGCTTATCATGCTTTAGAAACAGCCTAAGCCAGCCACACCTCCCGCCCTCACCCGCCGTCCCCAAAGACAGGTATCTTTATACCCATTTCACAGAGCGAGATACCGAGGCACAAAGAGAGAAAAAAATTGGCCAAACATCACAGCCAGTCACAGCGACAATGCTGGAACAGAGTTCAAGAGCCCTAGTAAGTCCTGGCATTATGCTCTAACCCAAAGACAAATCCAGCCTCTTTTACTAGCAGCACCAGGCAGCACATGATCGTACCAGTAAGGCTACGTCTACAGTTGGCGCGAAGAGTGCGATTGCCTGCTTGCAGAGATATACTCGCTCTCGCCCTCATTGAGCCAGCACACAAAAAATAGCTGGTTTGTACTCAGGGCGGCCTACACTGCTGCTCGCCACTGTCCATGCTACAGGCTCTAAACTACTAGTTTTAGCATGATCGCTCAATGAGAGCAAGCACGAGTATTTCTGTCTCCTAAGGTTATATTCAAAAATGTGAAACATGCAACCAGGTGGATATTATTAGCAACGAAAACCACCAGCACGTCTCTGGGTGTATTTACCGCAAAATTGTTCTTTTGTGCCACAGGCCTCGTTGAAAATTGACAGCTTGCCAGAAAAACAAAATATCCCGATAAACTTTTAACCTCGGCTTTAAAAGACATTATTACAGTGTGTCCAAATGGGACATTTCAGGAGCTGGAGGTAAATGTTCCCTGAGAAGTTATAAAAAGGCATTTAAAAATGCATCAGACAGGGCCTGAAAAATTCAATGATTTATTGATGAGAATTATGCCTATCAGAAAAAACAATTACTGCCCACATGAGTCCATGGAAAAAAGTCTGAGAAGCCATCTCCCGCTCTCATGCATAAGTGGATAGATCTATTTTAAATTTAAATGACTAGAGAGCCATTGAACTTATGCTAAGGTTTTTGATGTCTTCCTTAACTTGTTAAATCTCCGGCAGCTAGAAAACCGGGCTCCTCCTGTTAATTATGGGACTTCCAGTGCTGCAGCAAACCTTCAGTTGTTAGCATATCAGCTAAGGGCTGGAAGAGAAGCTTGGAAGCGGCGTGGCATTTCATTCTGAGTGGAATAGACAGAATAGCTGAAATAATATAGCTGAAGGCTGGGCGCGGCTTTGTGGAAGCCTGCAGCTTTGCTGTAATCCCGCTGCTGTTGGCGCTCATTGTTGCTCCATGCGTCCTGAAGCTAAGGAGCCTAAATGAGAGACAACTAGGGCTGGAACACTAGATACAAAAAAAAGGAAATGTACAAGGAGCGAATTGACTGATCGCAGTGGTACTGGGTAGGCTCATAGAACTTTAAACACACAGGCTGCAACATGAACCTCATAAAAGGAAAGCAAGTCTCTCCCATCATCTGGGAGGAGAGATTCCGCAAGTGCACCGCATTGGTGCATAAGAACTGTAAATTATACCCAGTATACGCCTGAGTCTCTGAAGAGCAGGGGGGATGGATTTTATTCGGCTAATCAGGAGCTTGGATAATCCAGAAGGCAGGAGCTACTTGGTCATTCAGTAGAGGCAGCAGCTTTCCCCATAACTGGGGTTTCCTTCTCCTCCTTGCAGTCCTGGCTGAGGGTCTCTGTACTGCCCCACTCACTCATTCCTGTGACAGCGGGGCAGCAGAGGGTTCCCTGTGCTAGCCATTCACCAGCTGGGTGGCCTCCCCCACAGCTGGGGACTCCTCTTCCTCCTCACAGTCCTGGCCGAGGGTCTCTGCTCTATTATCCAAACCTCTGCATTATCCAAATCCCTTCGTTGTCCTCCAGCATGAGATACATGGGGACAAGGAAGGGGTTTGGATAATGAGGTTTCGGATAAATCGGAGTATCTATAATATCTAGTATTGTATCTTTTAAAGCCATGTTTCACTATTTAGACATTAGATTGAAATGACTATTAAAATCAATGTGTCCTTCCCCAAGTTTCTTCTATACCGGGGGAGCACAGAAGCAGCTTTAGATTACAGGTCCATAAGTAATAAGGAAAAAATAATTCCTTTGTTAAATCCTACCTCCCATGTGAATCTATGAATAGCTCACAGCAGGTCAGAACTCAGCTTTGTAAACAACGTTTAATAATTTGGAGAGCTTTTAAATGATTCATTTTTAAACTATTTCTTGTACTTAGGCACCGGACAGGGATATGGGTTGTATTCGCCGCTCTAGCACAGACTTTCTGCATGACTGTGGGGGCAAATCACTTAACCTCTGCATCTCAGGTCTCCACCTGTAAAATGGAGATGGTAACATTTCCTTCCTCCAGCTCCGTCTTATCTATTTAGATTGTAAGCCCTTTATGGGTAGAATCATGCCTCATTTGGAACACTTTACCAAGGATTCTAGTGGACTGTCCATCACTCAAATTAGTTTTCAAATTAAGACTGGATTTTGGTTTCCTAAAATATGTACTCTAGTGTCTAGTTCAAACAGGAATAATTCAGGGAAGTCTTATGGCTTATGGCACTGAGGTGCAGTGGCTGAGCTTTTAAAGTGCTCAGCTACAATCCTTCAGGTTATAGGTTCCAGTCTTGCTCAATCTCACACTGAAAGGCCATCTGAGTCACAGGGTTAGGGCAGCCAAAGGTGATGGTGGCCACATCACTGCCATGTATGTTGTTGGCTATGAAACTGACATGCCTTAACTGTATCTGCATGATGAGCCATTGGCTAGGGGGAACTTTGACTTTGATTATGGCCTATGTTAGGTAGGAGGTCAGACTGGATGATCACAATGGTCTGTTCTGGTGTGTAACCAATGAATCTATGTGTACAGCGTCTGGCACTATCGGGCCCTGATCCCAGCTACTGTAAAGCAGATAAATCTTCTTTCGTATGCGTCACAAGTCAATATCTAGATTGTTTAGTCATAACCTTTTTTAGATAACTAGATTCCATCTGGAACCACCGTAGTACTGTGAGAAATTATCATTGATTTGTATTGTACTGCATTGGCTGAACTATACAAATAAATAATAATTTGTCACAAAATTATGATGGTTCCAGATGGCATATAGTTATCTAAAAAGGTTTACAGGAGAGGACTCCCCTTTCTTCCTATGCCCACTACATTTGGGAGTCAAAACCCTTCAGAAATTAAGCTTCTCTTACCTATCTCTTCCCTCTCCGACAGCTGCTGAATTAGGGTTTGTCAGCACACTGGCTGTGTGGTTTCTGCTACCAAACACTAGAAGTTCCACTTGTCCAGTTAATGTGCAGCAAGCTAGTGCACCGTAGATTCACACCCCAGCTTGCTGTGCAATAAGTCTCTGCATAGGCAAACCCTTAGCTGAATCATGTGAGGATATTGTAGTTTCCTACTAGTGTTTTGTTCAAGGAATACGGAACACTCCCAGCACCTTATACTCATTTAAAATATATTCAGCCCTCCCCTTTGAAATGGCCAGTTTTGCAACAAACCGCTGCACCGCAGACCTGGCTAGTTGGATTGATAGGAACCCCATTCACAACTACGTTTTCTCTAATTTGGAAGGCTGGCGAAGGAGACAGAATGAAATCTTGTTGCTGAATGTGAGTGTCACCAGCAAATGAAGGCCTGTAATCCCCCAGGGAAAGTGAGCTTCCCGCTTCCTGATATTTAAATGCATATCACCATAGCAAGGGCCCCAAAGGAAACTCAAAGTAACACCAATACACGAAGTGTGACAGTTCACACAGCTTTACTCCTGCTGTAGTGTTGACTCATCAGCAGCCATTTCTCCTGACGATGGATATTCCTCTGTGGATGCTAGGAATGTTCTAAAAGTTAAGAGGCTGTTTCAGGCCAAGGAAAGAGTACACGCAAAACTGTTGCAGGTAGTTTTCAATAGATCAGCTTTGTTGATTTTTATGGCTTTTTTTTTTTTTTTTTTTTTTTTCCTGTGGGCTCCGTGGCCAAGTCTTAAAGGCAGTCTAGAAGGGATCTGGGAGATGCTCACTGCTTCTATTGCCTAAGCCTCTTTTTCTTCTCTAAATTGGATGACCAATAACGGGGCCAGTGTAAATGATGTAAATTTGCTGATGTACATTGGCAGTTTCATTGACATTAGTTGAGCCATGCCAATTTACTGTACCTGAGAATCTCTCCCCTGTAGCTCTAAATTCAACCTCCACCTTTTCCCTAGTGTAGACATAGGTTGCCACCTTTACCGCAATGTAATTATTCAAGGTCAACCTTAAACCGCGTCTCTGTCTCTAGGTAACTGCGGTTATTCAACAAACCAAGTCTACTTTTACCCACCTCCAATCAGCAAAGCAGTTTTTTTCAGGAAGTCTTCCTTGCTGTGTACTCATGGTCTGGCATTTTGGCAAAAAAATCGAGCTGTCTCTTCAGCTGTCAAACTCAATTTAATGGGTTTACCTGAAAGAATCCACAAGCTTCTATTACTGTTAAACGTGGATAAGTTAGATTAAACTGCTATTGAATGTAAGTCAAGAATATTAAACAATTTCTATTAGAGATGACCCTAAACTGAAATTCCAGCTCTCAACCCCTTGAAATTTTGGAAAAGTTTGGATTAAGCTCCAATTTTTGTGGCTCATCTCCTCTCTAGTTTTTACTGCTATTGGTTTGGTCTTATTAATATTGCCCATTAATGGTTTATTTGATCATTTCCATCTCAAATTTCAGAGTTTCAATGCCTTTGGTATGAGTGACCTGCGACGAAGTCAAAGGAGTTGGCGGAGAGATTAAGTCAAAGGAGACTGGGTTTGGGTCTGACCCTGCTCAAAGGTTTTTGCCCGTCTGTAGAGATAAAGAGTGTAGACTATTAACATTCACTGTATATCCAACATGTTTCCAACAGACCTCCAACACTTCCAATCCACCCAGAAGTCAAAAGCCACTATAACACACACAGAATCAAAGCCAACTACGTAGGTCATTCAGATCCCTGAAAACATTGACACTCTCCATGGGATTTCTGAGATCTTAACACTTTGCTTTACTCCTCTCCTCACACCTTGGTCCAATTACATATGAAGCATGCACTGGCTCCTGTGACTATTTTGCACATTGGCAGAGCCTACCAATGCAATTTGCCATACAGAGCTAACATCATCTATAGTGTTTTAAAAAGCAAATGCAGAAAACCCCCCTGGGGAGTTGATTGCTGTAAGAGGATGGCCAGGTGAGATATTTCTAGGATTTACTTTTGTCTGCAAATTATCCAGCCTGGGTGGTGTTCAAAACAGAGTTGCTAGTGGAAAGTGTCTGGACCGGATTCAGGTTTTTCTAACCACAACAGCCAAATGGAATGTTTATTTAAATTTCCAACTAGAGTAAGTATCTTCTCAGTATAGAGGGATGATTTATCCAAATGTGAAAATGGATTTCAAATTGAATTCAATTCCTCAAAGCCACTTTATGTACAGCAGTCATTAGATGCACAGTGTATTGCAGGGAGATTTATTTTCTGTAATTCATGTGTTTTCGAGCTCTAGGGTTTAATGTAATGTGCATGTGGCACGGTAGATGAAATGGCCATTTTAAAAAAACCTCATGTGAATTTAGGGCATGCGGAAGGTGCTGACTTGACAACCCTGGAGACTGGATTTTTCTGTTTATGCACAAACGGATAGAGCCCTGCCTGAAACAGCACAAGTACAGCTCCCAGACTAAACACCTCTAGGCTTAACACAGAAATGGGCAGCTTCCCTGTCTGTGCAAACCTTTGTTTCTCTGCTGAAAGTGCCAATTAGCATGAATTGCCACAATGGCTATTGAGCAGTCATCTAGCCACTAGTAACTAAATCAGGGGTAGGCAACCTATGGCACGGGTGCCGGAGGCGGCACGCGAGCTGATGTTCAGCGGCACTCACACTGCCCGGGTCCTGGCCACCGGTCTGGGGGGCTCTGCATTTTAATTTAATTTTAAACAAAGCTTCTTAAAACATTTTAAAAACCTTATTTACTTTACATACAACAATAGTTTAGTTACATATTATAGACTTATAGAAAGAGACCTTCTAAAAACATTAAAATGTATGACTGGCACGCAAAACCTTAAATTAGAGTGAACAAATGAAGACTCGGCACACCACTTCTGAAAGGTTGCCGACCCCTGAACTAAACAGTCCTTAAATGGCAACTTCAGATCAGCACCAACACAGGCAGGATTTGAAACAGGAACCCTAGAAGTGAAGGCTCAAATTCTGTTTGTAATCCACTTTGTGAGATTGAACAGACAGAACATAGCAGCATTTGGCCCGTGTGCATTGTTTTGTACATGTATTTGATGGAGGAGGATTTGGGAAAGATGGATGAGCAGTATATGGTAACAGTGATGACAGCATGTCACATGCTGCATGCATAAAAGGGGAATTATTTCAACTCAATTGTTTTGTTTCTTTTACAGTTAAATTTAAACTTTGCATTTGGAAGTTGGCTCTATAAGATATTAGGAGTGTTTGATTTTTATTTCATAAGCCTGAAACTTTAAAGCTATTACAAGTGCATGTAGTTTAATCAGCATGGTAAGCTAGGAATATTTTCTGCTGAAACTATAGAATCACTTCAATAGCTTTCCTTATTCAGCTAAAGTATGACATTACAGTATTACAGCTATTACAGTAATGCCATTTTGTCAATTACCCTTTCATCTTTTTTAAACACGGATCCATTTTTAAACCTACCATAGATTTTTCTGACATATCGTTTTAATGTCGTTCACGCAGTTGCCACTTGATTTTCAGTTTTTGTCCAGTACTCCAGAGCTATGATGATGTGTTCTAACCTAAGCAAAATAAATCCCTTTTCACTAACACAGAGGCCCCAATTTCATTCATACACACTCCTTATTTTATTTTACTTTGAAATGTAAATACTTTTTAATGATGGAGGGAGAAGTTTGTGAGGCAGAGGGAAATTTCTGATTTGATTTTTCTATTTAACATCTTAAAATGAAGAGTTGTATGCCAATGCCACAGCATTTTAGGAATTCTGTCTCTGATTCAGCAATAAGGAAATATGAGCCTAGCTGAGATTTATTTTACTGAAAAATCAGAATAGGCACCACATTATTGATGTAGCTTGACACCCACACATAAGCTATGTGTACTATAAATACATATTAAGCTTCACTATTAAGCAAATTGATGGTTCTTCACATTAAGTCAGATTATTGGTCAGAAAAATTTTGCTTATTGCTCCTGTATGGAGAAATTCTGTAACATTTTATTGCTCTTCCTAAAGCTGAAGAAGGTCTCTTCCCCTCCACAAATTCCAGTGTATTCATTTTAACATTTTACGTGGCATTACATTATAGGAATTATGGACAGTAGATCTGACCTTGTTGCAATTTATGTCGTTGGCACCCACAGGTCAACCTTTGCAAAAACCACTAAACATTTGAGCCTATGTCCATTTTTCAAGTGAGTTAAAAAATAAAATTATTTTCTAATGCAGGTTGAAAGATAAAGTGGAAAATATACCAGAACTGGCACTGTTGAATCTAATACAATTTTAATATCCTCTTCCCACACACTTGTTTTGTATTTAACTTTGAATCAATTGCTAAGGCCATGCAAACCTCAGTGGACATGCAATTATGCAACCTGATCTGAGAAACACTCACCCATTATATGAAAAAAAATCTGCAAATTGGAAACTGTATTGTATAACTAAAAAACCCCTCCATGAGTGACACACTTAGATTTTACATATTGAAAGCAAAATGAAAATGCTCTAGTGCGTCTTCAGAATTTGATTATGTTGGAAGTTTGGCATTTTAAAGTAAACTATGTATGTGTTCCTATGCATCCGGGCATATGGAGACCATCTCGCCACAGTTATAAATTGGGTAACTCCAACAGAGCCAAAGATTTGCATATACTGCTACCGGCATTGAACTTGGCCCCTTTTCCCTACACTGGCCTGACTGAAATCAATGGAAAACCTTCCCTTGACTTCCATGGGCTTCGGTTCAGACCCATGTGTCTTATCTATACTATTGTGTGTATACAGAAGAACATAAGAATGTGCAGGAACACATTTATATCCCAGGATTTATCAATGAGAAATATTTGATTTTCCAGGGGAGAGGGGATTAGGCAGAGTGTTCAAATTAATATTTTAAACTGAGAATTTTCCCCTCATCCACCAGAATTCATGGCTCTTTTACTAGTGGTATTTCTATAGGATAAAGTATTGTTACTGCCAGGAACAGCACACACACATACATGGACAATATATATATATATATACACACACACACACACAATCTCTCTCTCTCTTTTATATATATATATATATATACATATATATATATATATATATACACACAATATCTTCTTGATTCAGTGTTCAGTTCTCTCTGAATAGATCAATTATATAAACTACCATACTTATTGCAGTGGCTACCCTAGTACCAAATAAAAATCCATATTGAAACAATTAGCACGCATGAGCTCATTACACAGGACATTAATACCCACTGAGCAATATTCTTGCTAGGTAGTGATTACCATCATAATAAAACTTCACATCAGCAGGCAGTGGATCATAGGCTGGGGCAAACACAGGACCCCAGTGTTCCAGAAACTTCCGTTTGATACCATGTTATTTCCTCTCCTCTCAGGTGCAATTCATAATAGGGGAAGTAAACTTTCCACAGACATCTGCTGGGAGCCACTCACAAGGCAAATACATTTCTAGGAGCTGAATGAAAGAGTTTTCGCTTATTATTACCTCCAGCAGGGGTCTGACGTATTTTTAATTCCCAGAAAGACAATTCCTATTCATATTTTACTATTCTGAATGTTCTTTATTTACAGCGTGATGAAGGAAAGCACTGATACTATATCTGTTATATTAACCCTCACTTTATCCATGCTAGAATTTTGAAATCAAAAGGGATTATTCTTTGACCATATCATGCCGCTTGCTTTCTATTTTGCTAGATGTTCTTGTAAAGCATAAGCATATCAAAACTTTTCACTCCAGTACTTGATTCCAGCTCATCCTTTCTTCTCTTCCCCACCGAGTTACTCTTATCCACCCAATTTTCCCTCTCCCACAACAAAATCAATGCATCTTCCATGCACCTTCAAACTATGCAACTTCACCTTCAAGATCCCAATGCAACACCCTCAGTAATAAGGACTTGCTATGATTTTCATCTCCAAAGGTCTTACAAACACTAATTCTCACAGGTCTCTGCTAAAGTATGTATTGAAATAGTACCTCATTTTATAAAAAAGGGAAAAAAGACTGGTTAAATGAATTGTCCAACACAACAACGGATGTCTGTGTCCAAACTTAGAACACAGGAGTAGTTCCTGGCTCCCAGCACTATGCTCATACCATTAGGCAGCACCCTTATCAACGTCAGGGAAAGTGAAAGTTTGAAAGAAACGTAATCAATCGAGATTCCTATTGGTGAAAGAACAGAATTGATGCAAGAACCTAAGGTCCATTGACTTTCAATAGGAATTAAGCTCCTAAATGCCTAGATCACTTTTGAAAATGTTAGCCAACATTCCTACTTTAGTCTACTTTGGACTGTTCAGCTGTTTCAGGAAACAAAGGGCCGATCAGTAATTTAAGATTTATCAATTTGCATGTCACCCAATGCATCATATACATTTAGCAGTTGATGTGGGCCATGCTATTTGGATCGGGGTGGGGGGAGAGAAAGAGTTCAGAACCAGGGCTCTCGTAAGAACCTCTTTGCTTCATAGATATTGGATGTTCCTCTTTATTGTACACTGCAAGAAAGTGCCAATAAACAGATATACAATGTGCACAAGAGAGCAGACTGGAACCAGCTCTGCAGTATTATGTAATGTTAATGAGAATCCAAGCATCACTACAATTTGAGGCTCCAAACATCTGTATAAGTACATCTGAGCAATCTGATGCCTCTTGGTATCAGACAATAGGATTGTTCATATAAGGCCATATAATACACAAGGGCTATTCACTCGGAAGATTTTGCTCTTCCCTGAAGCAATAAGTGTGAAGTGATGCTCAAGTACAGTTCAAACACCATTATTAGCATAAATAAGGAGCCACCGTGCTTACACTTAGCAAAGCAAAATTCTCCACCTGCCCTGGCCTATCAGCTAGAGTCAGGTTGCGACTGTGGTTGATACTTGGTCTCTGGCTGGTTTTTGTTTATTTTGGGATAAACTGGTTATTTCGAGGGTACTGATGCGAGATTTTTTCTTTTTCAAGAGGGATCCTATGAAATATTTTGAGGAAAAGAATTCAGCAGTGGGAAGGGGCAAGAGAGAAACTCGGCTGCATGTACCAGGTCCGTGCTCTTCAAGACTGGCCACATGGGTAAGCAGCTAGTCCTTTATATCCCCACTCCAGGGGCATGAGGACCCCAAAATTGGAGTCCCTTGCAGCTTTGCACTGTACATGCCTTGGGCCAGCCCGGCACATAGGCATCAACAGTTTGAAGGCATATGTAACTCAGATAAAGATCCACACTAGTATTAGTCCCCTGGTAGCAGATGGACCATACGGAGGTTTAGGAGTCTGCTACTGCATCCACGCTAACAGCACCGGCCTTTTAATTCAGGTGGCAGAGGCTCCATGCTTTTAGATCCAAAAGCCCTGGGGTCAAACCCTGCAGACAAACCAGTCAGGGAGTCATGTCACTGATACTGGATATGGTCTCATATCCAAAATATCTCAGCGTCTCTGGTCTGGCATGTAAAATGGAGGTCCAGTAATCTCATGAGGACAGGCTCTCTCAATTTCTGCCCTGAATTCCTTCTGGCTTTGTTCAGGCCAGGTAACTTAGGAGGAATGTCTCCCATTGTATCCTGCCAGTTTCACTTTGAGATTAATCAGGCAGTAGAGGCAGCAAAAACGAGGGGAAAAAAGCAGAGTGGGGAGCGGGTGCTATCTAAACTTTAAAAAAAACTTCACATGAATTTGGGATCCAGTTTGATGTTTGGGGAATGGTTCAGGTCAGTGCCTATTTTAGGTTCAGCCAGCACGCCCAAGCTTACCCCTATACATGGAAATTCCTGATTAAATGAGATGTTGCCATGCATGGGTCACCCTGTAGGCTTTAATGGAAAACAAATAATTTAATATTTCCAAGGGATCCTCAGAATATGGCATCATAAAAGCAAATGTTTCTATGATTTTTCACAAGAACTGTATAGCTGTTCAGAGAGGCAGTGAAGGATCGAAAAGATACAGCAGCCTGAGCTGATGCATGAATGGTTAGGCTAGCATAGGGTGACCAGATAGCAAGTGTGAAAAATCGGGACGGGGGTGGGGGGTAATAGGTGTCTATGTAAGAAAAAGCTCCAAATATCGGGACTGTTCCTATAAAAATCGGGACATCTGGTCACCCTAGGCGAGCAATGGATGAGGATGAAAGGTCAGTGACTAGTAACTGGTACAGCTCTAGCCAAAAGAAAGGGGGCCTGTGGTAAAAGGGGGCCTGTTGTTCAGTTTCAAGGCATGGCAAGTAGTAGCCACGCGAGCTTGCTTCTCCATTTACCAAGGCCTAGGGACAATAGGAGCCCTGGCTTACAAAACAGAGTGCTACGGGTTTCATATTTCTTTAGCATATTGCATGTCTACTTCATGACTCAGCATTGCTGAGGGAAATTATTTACAACAGTAAAAGTGAGGAAGTTAATTCTGTGCGGGATGGAGGTAAATTGGGGTCTAAATTGAAGATGGCCTTTGACTGCAGGACAATTCAGGGGTAGCGCAGTAGCTCATACTGTGCAGAAAGCAAGAAGGAAGATTTGGACTTTGAAAGGAAAAACCACGAGACAAGAGTCACAACCCAACCTCAGCTCTAGATGTCAGAAATATTCAGGTATTTAGGACCAAACCTCAATTCCAAGTTTTCATAAAATTCTGAAGTGGAAGCACAGCTCTCAGAAGTATTTGAATTACATTTACATCCTGGGGGGACTTCTTCCATCAGAAAATGCCTCCAGAATGGTTTGTATGGAGCATTAGTCAACAACAGTCAAGCAGACAAGGTTTCTTTCACATGGGAGTAATTTTTTTCACTTCCTGGACTCAGGTGAAATGGCCTGTGTGCAACATTTCAAGTCTTCTCCCAGGACATCAGAAAGAGTTAATGTAACACTAGCAGAGTGTGCTGGAATATGAAATTAAAGCTCTCTCCTTAACTGTCATCAAAAAATCCAGAGTCACTTTCTATAAGTAAACAGTTTTAAAAATTATAACTAATGTGAAGTTAATCAGGTAATAGAAGCGTCTATTTGTCATTCCTCATTATAATTCTAGGGTGAGAAAGTGTTTGCTGAAGTCCAAACTTTGCCCATATTGAATTTCCAAGAACCCGTCTGCTTCAGTCTGTTAGATTTGATATCGATTTGGCAGAATAACCTTTTTCTCTATCAAAAAATAGCATGTACAGTCCCTTTACAACTCTGAAACAATGCATAAGGGAGATCAAAGAGGAAAACCTCTTTTTTGCCTCCAGTCTGTGGAAATAATGTGGGATCCAAAACCTGCTGCATACTAACTCACTCCGGGGAGGAAAAAACAACAACAGAGGCGAATGTTATCATCCATACAAAAAGAACATAAAACAACATGAAAAACTGGGACTAATTCCAGATATGAAGAATCACAAATATCACAGATCAGAAAAGAAAAAATACAAAACAAATGCAGAATTCTTCAAGAAATAATGAGGGACACAAAGGGACCACAAAAACGACAACCCTAAAACACAGATCTCAGTGAGGTTAGAGACTATGAAAGAGCAGCCGCCCTTGGGGAATGAGTGATTTAGCTTTAAGAACAGAGAGCCTCAACTGAGATTAAAAAAAAGTGCTTTTGTGGTTCCCATTAGCATTCACTGAGTGTTGCTTCCAGAGTGCAATGCTTGGAGAAGTTCACTGAGCAGCAGCTTATCTCCCCAAATAGTGACAGTGTAGCTTTCTATTATGCTATGTAAACTTCACTTAAAAACTCTCTCCAAAAGTTGCATGGGGGGAAAAAACCCAGCCATTTAATTTTCAAATACATCTTCCTTGTCTTTGACAAAGGACCAGTGCCCTTTTGATGAGCAAACACGCTCTCCACTTCCCCAAGAAATGCAATTTTGGAGAATCCTGACAGTCTCAATGCAGATGGGGTATATTAAAAGGGAATCCTAGCTAGTCCTTCCTATATTGACCTCCTGGACCCGCCACTACCGCACACAATCCCATTCTTTAGTGGTTGACCTATAGAACATACAACAGCATCCGCTCTGAAACCAATTCTGCCACCCTTGTTAGATGTGAAAGTGCTATTAAAAGAAAGTAATAACCTATCTGTATTGTCCACTAGAGATGGGGCAAGTAATGCCATTTACCCATGTTGCTGGAGCTTTGGGAAAAAATGTGAATCCAGATCTAAAAATGTTCCTGTGGGGGTTCAACCGCCATTTTAAAATCATTTCTCGCTCTAGGTTTCTATTATACACTAATGCTGGGCAATAAATTAATTAATTAAATTGACTGAGTTTATTTCCCTTCTGTTCAGATTGCAATCTTTTTTGCAGACAATTTTCTCAAATTGTTGTTCAATGATTTTTTTCCTTCCAAATTCATTTACTATGGCTTGCTATTCCAAATCCAATCTGTGTAGCTCCTTGTATGCAATGTTGTAGTAGCTGTGCTGGTCCCAGCACATTAGAGAGACAGGTGAGGTAATATCTTTTATTGGACCAGTGAGAGAGACCCCCAACAGAAGATGGCCTAATAAAAAAAATATTACCTCACTCATCTTGTAGCTCAGTTATGGTTGACGTGTAAGTCACTCATGGTATTGTTTTTATTCCCCAATTGGATGAGCATAACTTATCATCAGGTTGCTAGACAGAAGGCTCCAAAAAGCCAATGTAATGTTTGATTTCCATGAGTGTTTGAGCATGCCAGCTTCAAGATTCTGTTCTGGACCTGGTCCAAAGCCTATTGAAGTTGGAGGGAAAATCACCCATTGACTTCAATGGGCTTCGGAGCAGGCCCTCTATCAGTATTCAGATTAGTAAAACTCAGCTGCATAAGCACCAGAGGATAGTGCTAGATGACCTCTCAAGGTCCCTTACAATCCTATGAGTCTTTGAGAGTGAAAAGGGGTACACGCATAGCTGAAGCAGAATTCACATTTCAGTACAAATATCCACTGAACATTTTTTTCCAGGTTTCACACAGTTCTACTATACTTATGTACCCGTGTACAGATGGCAGGCAAGACAGGTGATTGAACAGAGACAGGTAATACATAAATACATTATTCTTCTACCTACAAGCAATTCCTGCTTCAGAACACTTCAGGCTTCCAAGCTAAACACCAAACAGAGTACCCTCCGCAGGTTCATGAAACATTTATGCAACTGTTTCTTCTTGTTGTTGTTTCTAAATACAGCTTCTCTGTTGAGTTCTCACTAGTAAAATCTTAGGCTGGAGGCCTCTGCTTTATCTATGGGGATGCCAGTGGCACTGCAAGTTCACCCACAGAACAAGTAGATGCACTGTGCTGCCACAAGTCACCTACTCAGATCAACTCCGCTCATTTTTAATTATTCATGGTTAGGGTAGCAGTGTCATCTCGCAGCCCCAGTCATGGACACGGACCCCATCGTGCTAAGTGCTGTGCTACAGGGGAGCATAAATCAGTTTTCCTTGTTCTCCAGGGAAACAAGGAGTAGTCCTGGTCAGCACACTAGGCAGTGGTCTCACACACCAGCTGCCTCGCCATGGTCAAATGTAGTTGCAACAGACCAAGGGCTAGTGGTGCAGCTGTGCTGCTGTCGCATGTCTGGTGAAGACTAGGGTGACCAGACAGCAAATGTGAAAAATCAAGACGGGGGGTGGGAGGTAATAGGAGCCTATATAAGAAAAAGACCCCAAAATTGGGACTGTCCCTATAAAATCGGGACATCTGGTCACCCTAGTGAAGACGCTCTACGCCACCTCTGCAAGAGGAAGTAGCTATGCTGGCGGGAGAAGCTTTCCCGCCAACATAGCGCTGTCCACACCAGCGCGTAGGTCGGTGTAACTTATGTTGCTCATTAGAGTGGCTGAGCAACATAAGTTATACTGACGTAAGCAGTAGAGTAGACCAAACCAAAGACTTACCCAGGAGGATGAATCCATGTTCTCCCAAAGCCATTTAAAGTAAGTGCAGAGAATCTGCTGTTCGTTATGCTTAATGCTGAAGGAAAATGGAAGTAACTCCCATCCTCCCTCATTAGCTCAAGCTATAATGAAATATTTACAGTAAATTCTTTAGCAGCGGAGCCTACAGATATATTTCAGTTTAACAAGACAGGGGAGAGAGAGAGAGAGAGAGAGAGAGAGAGAGAGAAAGAAACCATCCCAGTCGTCTATACATCCCCATACACTTTTTGCTGGAAAGGTTTCTCAGGTCCTGGATAGAACTTCTGGTCAAAACAGTGNAAGAGAGCCACCCAAAATAGCCAATAGCCCTGTGGTTATTAGGGCTTTCACTTCAGAAGAGGGAGACCCAGGTTCAGGCTCTGCTTGATTTAGAGCAGAGACCTGAACATGGGTCTCCCTCATCCCAGGTGAGCCCCCTAATCATCAGGCTATAGAGTCAGTCTTGCTGTCTCTGGCCCAATGGATAGTTGATTAAGTTATTGAAAATGAAAGAGCTTCAACAAGCCAGATTAAGAGGGAGCGACTAACTCCATAACCTGGCAGTTAGAGCACTCATGTGGGATGTAGGAGACCCAGGTTCAAGGCCCTGTTCCAAATAAGACAGAGCCTGAACCTGGGTCTTCTACATCCCCAGTGAGTGCCTTCATCCCCATGTTATTGGCTACTTTGGGACGGGGGTCCATTTAATTCCAATGTGGAATGAAAAACAAATGTCACAACCGTGATATGGAATTCTTGTTTTTTGGCCAGCTCTACTTATATACAGCATCTCTTCTAATACCAGCTAATCTCACACGCACACCACTTTTTTTCACATTACAAAGCAAAATTCCATAATTGTAGGATGCAGTACCCTGTATTACCAGTATATAAACACCTAGGGCCAAACGCCTGATGTTCTTATGCAGGTTCTACTCATCCCATCAAATTCAATGTGGTAGAACCCTACTGAGGCCTTTAGGATATGGACTGAAATATGCACAATATTATTTTCTTTGTATTGCATCCTTAATACACATTATAAGTCTGACCCAAAGCCCATCAAAGTGAATGGGAGTCTCTCCATTCACTTCAAAGGGCTTTGTGTCAGGCCCTGTAGCTCAAAATGCTTTACGGAGTTAAAAATAACAAATGTAAGCAGATGAGAAAGGTGCAGGCAATGGAAGAGTGCAGGTTTTAGTTGCGTTTGGCACTCTATATCACCATGTCCTTCTAGTGTTGGATGTTAATGCACAGACAAGGTGTTTACCAGTAAACACTGTAATTTTAAAAGGCTAGTACAATAAATACTAACCCTGATATTTATGAGGAATTGATTTGTGACATCAAAGCATGTTTTGATTGTTTCTGGGCATTGCATGGGGAAAACTATTAATTTTCTAAAGGTAACCACAGCAATTTGTTGGAAAGAGGAGGATCTTAGTTTGCTTCAGTAGAAAAAGATAGGACTAGAACTAGTAGGATAATAGAGAAAGTGATTTGAAAATAGTTTTTATGACTAAACATTGCAAACTCACCACTACTATTCACAGATTCATATAATCTGTGAGCAAATATTTGGATGGGCACTGGTTTGTCTGAAATATTCATGAATCCTGGAAATTGCACAAGTGACATTGCATCTGAAAATTCATACCAGAAGTGCATTCTTCAGCATTCGTTTATCTTCTGTGTAAAGTTTCAAAGTCACTCAGTCAGAAAGCAGAAGCGATACTTTGTGACAATTCACAGAATAAATCAGACACGCCCAAGGCAAATAGCTTGCCAGCAGTGCAGAGTCTGGAATTTATTTGCAAAAGCTATTGAACACATATTTACAGATCTGTCCAGATATGGAAAAGTACATGAAAGATTTGCAAGCAACAGGGGCTAAATTCACAATCAAGACTTATCAATAAAGTCAGCCTGATGTTGTCTGCTGCAGGCCTGCTCCAGAGTCTGCTCTAGGTCACATTGTACAAGCTGTGGCTTCCCTCTTTATAGCATACGCCCATAGCACACTTCTCTTCCTTCCACAGTACAGCGTCCTTTGCAGAACTTCTGTCAAAATTCTATTTAGGACATTTCTGTCTAAGACCCCCATTGAATGAAGAACAATGCGATGCTTTCGAGGGTTTGGAACAAGATTAAAGGGATAAGCCACGGAGTTAAAACCAGCATGAACTGAAGTCAGTATGATCAGATTGCTCCCAGCAAATGAAAATATGATTTTAAAGAGAGCCAGTAAAAGCTTGTTTTTCCCCAGAACAAACCAGCATTATGAATCATCTAAACACACCAGATGTAGGCATGGGCAAATATTTGAGCACCTGAGCTATTTCTCCATGCACTTGGGGATACAGCACTCCATTAGTCCAACGTGTGTTCATTTTGCTTGTCATTCATGCAGCTGGAGCAAATAGTGGCAAAAACTGCCCACAGATATTCATGAAAATTTGGAAGAAGTTCTGTTCATCAGTATTCACAAGAGTTTCATGTTAGCTTTCCATGAACATCTGAGCTTTACTAATGCAAATCGACATCAAATGTGAATTTTAGCACAAATGACTGAATATTTGCTAAAAGCAAATTTAGAATTGCATATTCAGTTGCTGCGGGGGTAATTAATGCAGAAGACGTGTCCCATGAATATTTGTTTGCATCCAAGTATTAATTTGCTTCGAAGCATTTGTGCCATTTTCACATTTGTACAAGAGTCCATGAAATGAGTTCAAATTTCATGAGCATGAAAAAGAGTGAGAGTGGAGAGTGAGTTTTCCATTGACCGTTTGCTGAAGGAGCCTGAGGCCGAACAGAATCCAGGAGCAGAGGAATTTTTCAACAAAGAAGTGTTTTTTGGTCAGAAAATGCAGATTCGTCAAAACAGAACCCTTTTTGAAGGAATGTACTAATTCCAATGAAACCTTCATTGGGAAGGTTTCTCAAGTTCAGGATAGGATTTCTGGTCAAAACCAGAGAGACAGACCCAGCACAGAATAGCTAACAGCCCAGACAGCTATTCTGGGATGGCGGTCTCTGTTTTTCCCACAAAAAAATATTTTTTTTTAGAAAAACTCTAGGTTTCATTCTGATGCAGAATAGGGGAAAAAAATTAAAATCTCAATAAAAAATATTTACAGGTCATAAAAACTATTTCCTGCTTAGCTCTCTCCAGCACCTTTCCTGTAGTTGCACTGGCTCTGCTATGCTGACACAGTCCAAGTGAGCACAGGTGTCTCAGAGTTGGCAAGAGAATCCAGGGAATAAGTCATTTTTCTTTATAGGTTTGTACCGAAAGCCAGGACTGAGTTCCCCATGACACTACTTCTCCAGAGCCTGGCTACAGATGTTCATTCTGGCAAAATTTTTGACAGTTACATCCAGTTCTCTCTTTTCACACCTGCCCATATCATGCAAGTGAAAATAGCAGCTCAGGACCCTCTGCAAGTTCCCATATAAACTTCTAGCATTAAGGAATGGGACTTTCACCTGGGCATCCAGAATCCCCACCAACAGGTTACTTGAGGCTTTAAAGTTTGTTCTCCAGCTGCATATTGGGCATATTACAGGACATTTCTTTCCAGCAGAAAAATGGCTAACAGCAGTCTTTTCGCCGTTTAATATGTATGGCAATGTTACCTTCAACTAGCCAGAGACATCAAAGTACAGTATCAGGAAAAGGAAAGCCATTTAACTTTCAAGCGGTAAAGAGAAAAGCTAGATATGGTTAGAATTATGTAGAAGTTTCTATCCTCTTAAATAAAAACATCTGGGTTAGCTCCAGTAACCAGAGTGTGAAGTCTCATTTCATCTGGGATAGGCAGGGCAAAATAGAGGAGCAGACTTCCCTTGCAAATTTATTGGCATTTGGGTTAAAAAATATGGAGTAAGTCTGGCCTGGATGTCTGTGAATACAATTCTGCTGGAGCAGCATACAAGTGGGAACTAGAATCTGGCCTCTAGTCTCCAATATGGTAGACCCACGACTCATCCACTTAATCACATGCTATTTCAGAATGCATATATTTGGTTGTGCTGACTACATGTGACCACATGACCACACCACTCCTCAAAGCCAGGAATAGAACCCCAATTTGCAATTCCCAACTGGTGTTGAGAAAACAGTCGTATAAGTTATTGGCAAAATGTGTGCCATGCCCTGTCTAATGGTAGGGCCATATAGAGAACAACAGCCTACTGCTATCCATCACTCTATGTAAAGGTCCTAGGATATATTCTCTCTGATGACCCAAACAGCAATCAATAAGGTTCCACAGGATGGAATTTCCGCTCTTTCAGATTTTTTTTTTTTAAGCAAACTAGGGAATCGCATACAAAAACATTCTGAAAGTATGTTACTATTGCAAAGTCAAGTATGCAAAAGTTAGGAAATACCAGAATTAAGTTTGCCTAATCTTTCCCTTTGATCATATGCATTTTGATATGGTCTTCAATTATATGATTATGTACTCTGTTGTACAGGAGCCCTGACTCATCAGCAAATAGGATAGACAATGAAAGTGGCAGAGTATTGCAAGTAAGGAAAGGATGTTCTTTTATGTTGAAGGCCCTGGACTGGGACCCAGTAGAGCGGAATTTGATTTCTAGCTATACGAGAGACTTCATCTGTCTTGACAGGCAATACCATCATAATGCATATGTACAAGGGGGCTGAATTAAGGTTGCATAGGCTCAGGGCTGACCAGAGGAGGGAAGTGGGGACAATTATATTATGCTTAAGAGGCCCCCAAAATGTCTGTAACATCTGTGTAAAGAAAGTGAAATGGGAGGGGATAGGGTCCCAGCAAACATGATGTACTGGGGCCAAAATTTATCTCGACAGTCATGCTTGGGCTACATTAATTCTGGCACACGGTAACTTCTGAGCTCTTGATCCTCAATGTTCTTTTAATACAATTTTTTGTATGCAGCTACAATAGAGTTTGGGATGATTCTTCAGTACAGGTCTGTCGCATCTTAGGCGCATTTAACATGTGCGATTTCAGCTTTATGCGGTCGGCAAAAACAAGAAAAAAACAAAAACAAAACCAAAAAAAAGAGAAAAATTACAATTTAAATACTGTTTCTGTAGCGCGGGCGATTCTGCCCGCCATTACACTCAATGTAATTTTGACTATACGCGGTTTTCGCTTTACGCGCTGACCGCGGAACGTAACCCCAGCGTAAGATGAGACAGACCTGTATAATCCAATATGAGTCTATGTGGTGTCTCAAGAGTTTCTTTTCAAAACTGTTAGGCCAATGCATGCAAGTCAGGAAGACTGAAGTAAGGTGGAACATCATTAGGAAAACAGAATACGAAACTGGGAATTTGGTAAAAGATTCTATAGCCAGGATGCCAGCAGCTACCCCAGAGTTTGTGCTAGAGCAACGTTGAGCTTTTCAAAGAGGAAAGTCACTGACTGCCCAAAGAGAAGTCATGAATCTTGTAACCGTTTTATCTGCAAATACAGATAAGTAAGAGATTAATCTAATATTAGGAGACAAGTATTCACTTTATCTTAATTGTGTTCTACACCTTGGTAATTACTTTAACTCTACTAGAGGATTATACAATATTCCATTTCTTGCTGTGTCCATTACTGTCAGAAAATGGGGATGTATGTACAGATGAAGCTATTGTACATTGATTTAAACCTCACCTGTGCAGACAAAAAGAGTTGCCATAAATTAATTTCTTACAGAATCATGATTAGGAAGAAAATGTCAAAGTGGAAAGGTTTGAAGAATCCAGGTTGTATCCAGATTTTATTTTTGTCAAGCTGTCATTAAATGTGGACAGGAAATTGGATGTGTGTCTTCTTTACAACATATAAAGGCCTTTAAGTCCCCCCACTCCCACAAATATTCTGCTTTGCTCCACCCCCATCAGGAATTCAGGGATTTTAATTCTGTTTTTTCCTGGAAGTCTCTGGATCCCTGGAGAATATTTAGGTATAGCCATTCCATTACCATCACAGTGACCCTGTGCTTAGATGAGACTAGCTTAAGGGTGACAAACATCTGGCTGAAGCTGAACCCTAGAAAGACACAGGTGATGTTTGTGGGCAGAGGAAAGCATCTTGAAGATTTTGTAGTCATGGTGCAGTCTCCTTTGGCTGAAAGCGCACCTCCACAATTGGTCCACTCAGTCTGTAGATTAGGAGAGCTCCTGAATTTCCCCACTAGGCTGCCACATGGCAGCATCCATGAGTAGTGCTTTCTATATTCTCCAGTTGACTAAGAGATGCTAACCCTGGCAGACGATGGCCTGACCTTGGTTATTTATGCCTTTGTCACCTCTCAGCTGGACTACAGCCACATGAGATCCCTGGGCATGAAGCTTATGAAACTCCAGCTAGTACAGAATGCCACAGAGCATCATCTCAGCAACACAGGCTGCCATGAGCTGATCATACCTGTCCTTCACTCCCTACACTGGCTTCCATAGGCGCTGACTCTGTGGGTGCTCCAGGGCTGGAGCACCCATGGGGAAAAAAATGGTGGGTGCTTAGCACCCACTGGCAGCACCCCATCAATGCCTCTCTCCCCAGCGCCTCCTGCCCACTGGCAGGCCCCGCCAATCAGCACTTCCCCCTCCCTCCCAGCACCTACTGCCTACTGCGGATCAGCTGTTTCACGGTATCAGGAAGTGCTGAGGGGAGGAGGGGGGAGCGATGGCGCAGCACGCTTGGGGGAGGGGGCAGAACTGGGTGGGGAAGAGGAGGGGCAGAGGCAGAGCGGGGGTAGGAAGGCGCAGGGCAGGGGTGGGGCTTTGGGGGAAGGAGTGGAGTGGGGGTGGGGCCTGTGCGGAGCCAGGGGGAGCACCCCCCGGCAGATTAGAAACTCGGCGCCTATGCTGTCTTCCTGCAGAATTTCAAATCAAGTTCACTGTCTCTGTCCTTATTTTCAAAGCGCTCCATGGCCTGGACCCAGGATATTTAAAAGAGCCTAAAGTTCTGCAATGGAGATTGTGGTTGACAAATGGAACTCTACAATAAGGGTAACGCTCATCTTTGCAGGATCCCCCTCAGGGGCTGGTTTGAGACTGGAATGAACGTCCCAGAAGCTAAAAACCAGCCAAAGCAAGACATTCCACTGCACAAGCTTTTCCCCCCCCCCCGGGGAGAGGATGGGAAAACAAACAACATGTGACAGGTGTTGGTCACATTGTTTAATGCACTACTGGAAGGTGCTCAGACACTATGGTAATGAGTGAGGTATAAAAACCTAAAAAGAACATGTATATCACCACAGACAGCAAGGAAGTGAAAACTGATTAACTGAAGGAAAGTAATTTGGGCCAGAGTGGGTCATCTATGTTCTATCTTAGATAAGATAGTGATGGGCACTATAGAAAATATTAAGTGCAGACTTTAGTACAGTATCTACTGCTTTGTTAACACCCATTTAACTCTAATGTCTATTAAGCTGCTGGAAAAATATTTATCACCCTTGCCTCTTCCCTTGACCTTTCATCCCAATCTACATCTTCTTTCTTGAGAAAACCACCCTTTCAGGTCTTCTTTTGACTTCCTAGAGAAGCAACAAAAGGACACAAACCCATGAGTCTGCAGCTGAAAGGACCTTGATAATCCTTTCCCGGATCATTGAGCAAGACTCATTGATTAGAAGAGGTAGAATATTACACCAAATCCATTTCCTGCCATTGCAGAGTGGTGGGGAGGCATTGCTGTTCCAGATCATCCTTCTAGATGCGCATGAGAAACATTCACAAAAATATTTTTGTGGCTGTCCAAATACTAAATAATAACGTGTCTATGGACAGCCTGGCATGGGCTACTGTAGATGCAAGAATTCTGATTCTACACTTGTAGTCAAGTTAAGACAAAATACAACTTCCTTCCCACCAATGCAACTATCATGCAGATTAGAGCTGATCAGAAGTTTTCCAATGAAAGAATTGAGTCAGAAAATGCCAATGTGTCAAACCCACAGTGTTTTGGGAAAACACTTGGGATTTGATGAATTTTTGCTGCACCCTAACTGCCAGAGTTCCAGCTGAAACCAGCCTGCCTGGTTCCCTGCCAGATTTCCTAGCAGGGTGCTGGAGACTCCAGGGGTTCCTGGGTCCACGGCCCCAGAGCAGCCCCACCATGCTGTCTATCCCAAGGTCTGAGAGCCTCCAGGGCTTCCAGTCTCCCTGCAGTAGCGTGGGAGCCTGGAAATACTGGGAGATTTGACCCTAGGTGGGAATTGGCTCCAGGCTCTGCCACGGGGAGCCTTAAAATCCAAGGGACTCCTGGCTCCTAGCTTGGCTGTAGCTTCCAGGCTCCCTGCTGCCAGAGCTGGAAGTATGGCAGCCCCACCTCAAGCCTGGGCTCTCGGGGTCTAGGGTCCCAGCACTGCAGTAGGGAACCTGGAAACCTTGAGAACCCTGGATCATGCAATAACAACCCCTGAAAGCCAAGGCTCTGAGGGCTTCCAGGCTCCCTGTCACTAAGCCAGACTCAGTGGGCAGCCCGGGAGCCCGTTAGGCTGGGAGTTGGGAAGTCCACATGTCCAGACTGCCTACGGGAACCTTGACAGCTGCTGGCATGGTTCATGTCAGTTTCCTTGCAGTTCACTACCAAATAGCAGCATGAATCATGTCAATTTCACTGAGCAATTGTCCAGGACTGGGGGAGCTTATTTTGTTTCAGAAACACCAAGTTTCAGGATTTCCAGAATAAATGTTTTTGGACTCTCCAATTGACAGTAAATTTCAAACAAAGTTGGTTTCAGTCTAAATTGGACCAAACAGAAAATTTTGAAAGGATTAAATTTCCCACAAACCAGATATTCTGAATTTCAGCCAGCTCTAATGGAGAGATCCAGAAACACTTACTGTGTAACAACGTAGTCCAAATGGTTTTGGTGCACTCATCAGCACTAACTAAGCAATTTCTCACTGGATTCTGGCAGCATTTCAGCATGGTTATGTCTCCATAATGTTTCTAACGTAGGCCATGTCCACACTACAAACTTTTGCTGATGCAGGTTACATTGGCATAAAGCTGCCGCAGTTCGTATATCACCAGGAGCGCCGCCAGCTTTTTCGCCGCCCTAGGCGGCGGAAGGTCCCGCCCCCGAAATGCAGCCCCCGACAGAGGCGGCGGAAGGTCCCACCCCCAAAATACCGATGACGACCGGGGTGCCGGCGCCCCCCAAATGTTAGCGCCCTAGGAGACCGCCTAGGTCGCCTAATGGGTTGCGCCGGCCCTGTATATCACTCATGCACATGCACACTTGGCTCCTGGCATTGACCGTGCATGTACTCACTAGAAATGCTTGTGTCTATGCACAGTGCAGTGCACCATGGATACGTATCCCAGCATGCAATTCACCTCACCACCCAGCACACTGTCATTTGGGAAGTTTTGGCAATGCATGGTGGGTCAGAAATGAGTCACGCAGGGGTGACTGGGAGCAAGGGTCAACTTCCCAGCATGCAACTTTCACCATCCCCATATCATCTATATCCCATAATTTTCACACCTTTTAAAAAAAAAAATCACAGGAACCCGTGCAGTCCTCCTTGCTGTCTGCCATCTCTGACAGAAGCATGGAGCTTGCACATCTCTGCACTATTGTCACGAGCATTGCAAGCACAGGACACACAATCTTCTGATATTTGCAGAGCCGGAACTTGATAATTTCATGGAGGACAGATTGATGTGGGACATCATGTGAACTAATTCAAGGTTGTTGATGGCATTCACGGAGCAGCTGGAGATGGTGAAGCACTACTTCTGGGCCTGAGAAACGAGCACTGACTAGTGGAATCGCATGGTAATGCAAGCTTGGGATGACAAGCAGTGGCTGCAGAACTTTCCGACATGCAAGGCCACGCTCCTGGATCTGTGTGCCGAGCTCGCCCCAGCCCTCCAGCACAGGGACACCAGAATGAGAGCTGTGCTGACACTGGAGAAATGAATGGCGACAGCACTGTGGAAACTTGCAATGCCAGATTGCTACCAGTCAGTGGGAAATCAGTTTGGAGTTGTCATCATACAAGTGAACAGGGCCATTAATTGTCTCCTGCTACTCATGACTGTGACTCTGGGCAATGTGGATGGATTTGCAGAAATGGGGTTCCTGAACTGCAATGGAGCGATAGACAGCATGCATATTCCTATTTTGTCACCAGTCCACTTTGCCATAGTGTACATCAACAGAAAAGGCTACTTTTTGATGTTCATGGAAGTGTTGCTGATTCATCAGGGACTCTTCACTGACATCAGCGTTGACTGGTCGGGGAATGTGCTTGATGCTTGCATCCTTTAGAACACAGGACTGTTCAGAAATCTACAAGCAGGGACTTTTCCCCCCCGACTGATGGATTACCATTGACGATGCTGAAATGTCAGTAATGATCTTGAGGGAATCAGCCTACCTCTTACTCCCCTGGTTCATAAGCTGTACACCGGCCACCTTGACAGCACCAAGGAAAGATTCAACTACCAGCTCAGCAGGTGCAGAATGGGCTTTTGGTAGATTCAAGGGACACTGGCATTGTTTAATCACAAGATTGGATCTCAGTATAAAAAACACCCCAATGTTTATAGCTGTCTGCTGTGTCCTGCATAATGTCAGTGAAGCAAGAAGGAAAAGTTGCCTCTGGGGTGAAGGGCAGAAGTGGAGCGGCTGTCTGCCGACTTTGAACAGCGAAACATGGGGGCTATTAGAAGAGCTCAGTGTGGAGCTATACGGCTCAGGGAGGCTTTGAAAGAGCACTTTTAAACAGTGAGTCACAATAATGCAATAATGTGGTGTACTGTGCTTTACCTACCACTGCTGTTTTGGGGCCCGTTAGGAATTGTGTGGTGCTTGGTGCACATCTATGAATATAACACTGCCAATGCACCTATTAATTTTGTGGTGCTTGCTGTACATTTATGATTATTACACTGTGTTTGTCACTGATCCTATGAGTTGTGTCACACTGTACAATAACAAATGGGTGCTTTCAGTACCGCTAGGCACTCTGCAGCATATGCTGTGAACTAATAAAGATGAATTATTTTCCAAACAACAGAATTTTATTGAGTAACAAAAACACTGCAAAAAAAATTCTGTGCAAGTTAAAAGCAAATACATTAAGAACGAAATAAGTTTATGGAACAGAACTTAAGAAGGGGAAAGAACATTCAAGTACATTTTATCTACACATACAGCAACTGTGGCTCTTACAGGTCAGTGTATTTGAAGCTGTGGTTGTCCTTAATGTCCCCCAGGGATGGAGCAGTAGGGGTACGGATGTGGCCCTTCATACCACATGGAATGTTTGGGAGGGGGCAGGTATGAGGAGATGTTATAAAGGACTTCTCCACAGACTGCAAAGGGAGTCGAGCCCATGATTATTGAACCTGTAGGTCCACAAGAGTCTGCAGCATCTGTGTTTGCTGCCGGAGAAGCTCCATTATGTCCTGGTGCATCTTCCTCTCCTTTTCCTGTTGGGACTTTCTCCTGTCCACTCTTTCCTTTTCCATACAGTCTGCAATGTTCATCCTCCAAACCCTCTGCTCATGGCCTGATGCAGCACTGGCCTGAAGGATCTAGCTGAACAGGTCATCCCAAGCCCTCTTCTTTCTCTGGCTCAGGTGTTCTGAAAGTGTGGAGGGGGTCCCCCTCAAGGTCACAACAGCAGCAGTTGCAGCTAAATCACAGAGGTACCATTGTCAGTAGAGTCACAATGGAAAGTGAAAGTTAAGATTCAGAATTCCCTTCCCCTTTCCCTCTAAAGTTTTAAACAGTTTACTGACACTTCTGCTTCAGAGTGCTTGTGCGTGACAGCACTCAACACTAGCCATGGTCAGTATGGCCTGCCAAGGGTGAGGGAAATGAAGAGGGAATTGCTCAGTTCCATGAAACGATGAGTACACAGCGATGGCACTGACTATTGGCACCATTTTCCACAGGAGTTGGTGATTTTACCGGATACCTCACTCCTAAGGGTGACAAAGGCACAGAGCACATAATTGCTGCGGGCGTTCCAGAGCTACCCAGGCCTGTATGCCATTAGCCTGTTTACTGCAGTAGTGCCCGCAGAAGTTATTGCCGACGGGCATGGGAAAGCATCCTACTGCGGAGGAAGAAATAAGGCTGCCAACCCTAGAAACCTTCAGGAGAGGATTGCAGAGTACCTCCATGAAAGTTGCATCAAAATCTCTCAAAGGGATTCTAGGGACATCCCTCCGCTTAGCTGTACAGGGGGATGAAAAGCAGATATTAACCCTACTGCTATTTATTGTATTTCTTCTAGTACAAGTAAATTATTTAAAAGTTGATAGCTGTGTGCATCATTGTAAAGGGAAATACATTTATACACTTACCTGAGGTTCCTTTCCCTGCACTGGGCTCAGCCATACTCGACTGCCAATCCTGACTGGACTGTGGTGGAGACTCAAACAGGCCATGACTCACAGCATAGATGAATCCCTTGGTTGTATGTCCCCAATCCTCTTCCTCTTCCTGGCTGTTCACAGGATGGGTCTCTGACTCAGGCTCTTCTGGGGTATTCAAGGTCTGCAGGGTGGTGTTGGGGTCTCAACCAAGCATGGCATGCAGTTCTTTGTAAAAGCAGCACGTCTGTGGCTCAGAACTGAATCAATGGTTGGTGTCCCTGGCCTGCTGCAGTTCCTTCGCTGTCACATGGCACTGCTACTGGTCCCAGTCATACACCTTCTCCTGTGTCCCCGGTGCAATCTGCTCATGGATGGCCACATCTCCATGGCTGGTCCATAGCTGTGCCTGCACAGCCTCTTCTCCCCACAGGCCCAGGAGATCCAATATCTCCTGTCTACTCCAGGCAAGAGCGTATCTGGAGCTGAAGATGACATTGCCAGCTGGGCAGTTGCACTCAATAATGGAGAACTGCTAGGTGTGCTCACCAAGCTGAACTGGAAAAAGCATTAAAAAATTTACAGAGTTTTAAAAGCGGGGGAGTGGGGAGGCTTCTGGTCTCCATGACCTCTGGGCAATGGAGTTCACAACTGTGACCAGAGCAGTCAGTGCCAGGCATTGTTGGACAGCTGCTGGAAGACTGTGAGGGTTGACATTAGTAATACAGTATTTACACTCATGCTGCATCAACCTCAGTACATTGACCATGGCTCAATGCCGCTCAGGGAGGTGGTGTTATTGCATCACAGTAATGGGACACTTACAGTGGTGGGAGACCAAGTTATGTGTAGACACATGCACAACTAGGTCAACATAAGAAGGCTTACATCAACCTAACTTTGTAAACTAGACCAGGCCTTATTCTCTAAACAAACACCACACCATGAGAGGTGAGCATAAACATTACAGTTCTATAGTAGTGAGAGTATAATTTGAATAAATAGTGACGTTAATGAAAAGCCATTTCACATAAGAGATCAACCATCTCCCTCTGTTCACGTAGTAATGAAGAGCCAGGACCAAGAGTTCCTCAGGCTCGGTCTTTTGATTTTTATTTTCTGCCTTGTAGTGAGGAGGCATGGCCCCCGATAAAGGCGGATGCGGAGGGAGCACCGCAAGCCACCTGGTGGGCAGAGCCAGGAGGGCCATGCCCTGCATGCCGGAAGCAGAGAGGAGGGACAGGAAGGGAAAATATAAAAGGTTGGCCCAGCACCTCAGTTGGAAGGAAGCTGCCAGAGGAGACAGACGCTTCTTCCCTGCTGTTGGAGAGGAGCACCAAGGAAAATTGCTGTTGCCCCAGGGACCCACTTGAGCTTCCAGGGAGCGCTGATGTTCTCGACGTGGAGAACCTGCTACCGCTACCCTAGGCAGTCTATCCCGGGGAGACTGAAGATGACCCCTTGACACAGGTATGCCTGAGGGGGAGAGAAGGAAGCAACCCAGGGGAACCAGGCAATAGTCTGGCGGAGAGTGAGCCTGAAATCAAGTCAGTGTGTTGTGGGCAGATCCCCGCTGACCCAGTGGTGGACTACTCCGCCACTGATAGGGTCCTGGGTTGGGACACGGTGGAGTTGGGCAGGCCTGCGTCCCCCCCTGCCACTTCAACCCTGGGGTGGCAATACTCCCCTCCATAGGCCAGAAGGCCTGTGCTCCTCAGCTCACCCCAAACCGGAGCCCCATCGACTGCGTGTAGCACTCACCTCAAACCAGAGCCCCATACACTGGGCTGGTACGACTGCTCTGCCTAATGGCAGGCCAGAGCCTTAACTGCTGACTGCCCCGCCCTGTTTAAAGGCCGGGGGAATAGACTATGATCGCTCTGCCTGATTGCAGGCCAGAGCTTAACTGGTGCCTGCCCCACCCTGCTTGAAGGCCGGGGGAATACGCTGCCACCGCTCTGCCTGATTGCAGGCCAGAGCCTTAACTGGTGCCTGGACCACCCTGCTTGAAGGCCAGGGGAATAGACTGCCGCAGCTCAGCCTGACTGCGGGGCTGGGTGAGTAGGCTGTTGCAACTCTCCCTCGTCACAAACTAGAGCCCAGACTGTATAAAGGCCCACCCTGCTTGAAGGCTGGGCCCCCTTGTGAATCACTCATTCCCCCACTCTTTTTCTGCTCAGAGAAGGCTTTAATAGATACAGACTTCGAGATGGCCTGGCCCTCCCTCCGACGCAGACACGGAAGGACAGCACGCTCGCCTACACTCCTGAATACCAGCTATTAAAAGCTACATATTTTATTGCTATTAGCTTCACAACCCTGAGCTAACAACCCAAGAGAAGTGGATGCACACAAGTTATACTATTTACCGATAAACTAAAAATCAGGAGAGTGGAAGCAAATACTCACCAATCCAAATTATGGCATTAGTACAAAGGCTGCAAAATATTTTAAAATGAGCCATCATTTTATTGAAAAAACAAACAAAAAACAACCTATTGAGACAGAAATTTTTGACCAGTGCTGGTAGTAAAAAGACAATAGGGTGAACTACATGCAAAATAAAGCTAGATATATCTATATTTCTTCTTATAAATAGACATTTACTTTAAACTTCACTTACACATTTCCTCTGATATTACTATCCTTAGTCACCCAACCTTTCCATTTGCTGATCCTTTCATATCTCCAACAATGACAAATCCACTAGTTCCCGTGGTAGCTTGTTCCAATTCTGGACATTTTCTATCAGTCTTTTTTTTTTTTCCATAACAGTTAACCTAAGTGTTCTCCACTGCATCTTCATCTCATTAGCTCGTGCTCTCTCCAAATTGACTAGTGACACTAATGAATTTCTATCCCTTTTATAATACCCCATGTGGGTCTTATAGACACTCGTGTCTCCCTTCAGCCTTTTTTTCATTAGACTGAAAGTTTGGCCTTTCCTCATTAATCTGTCATGTCATATAATTGCACACCAATAAGCAGGAAACTTAGGTTAGCCACAAGAAATTTTGTTACTAGCTCAGCAAGTACTTTTCATATGACTTACGGGTCAGATCCTTGCACAGGAAGAAAAAGCAACCCCTGGTTTACCCGGCAACTTGAATAATCCCCCTAGGGCCTGATCCAAGGCCCATAGAAGTCAATGGAAAGGCTTTCTTTGACTTCAATAGGCTTTGCATCACACCCCCAAAACACACTGAGGGACTTGCCCGGCACCTAGCAAGCTGAGAATCAGTGAAGGTCCTTTATGTGCCTCTTATCCTGAGCTGTACAAAGCATCTCTTAGCCATAGCTCATGATCTGTCTCAAATATTTATTTGGCTTGTTGAACCCAAACGGATTGTGGAGTTGACCCAATGTTTACACTTCATTTTGTCTTGGCCTTGGATATGACAGTATTCTTCTTAGGAAATAGGACATGATACAATATTAAGAGGAACAACAGGTTGCCATTGACAACAAAATATCAAAGGAGTTTCAGTTATTGTACCTCCAGGGGTTGGTTTGGGACCATAGTTGGGTTTAAAAAAATTCTGTAGTGGAACACTGTAGAATTCTACCCTTACCCTGTTACCTTTACAGAATTTGGTCACATGGTCTTAGGTTGTGCTTTGAAAAAATGTTATGCTACCTCAAGTTATACAAAGCGATTTAAACCTGCAGAGACAATTAGATGTGATGAAATATGAAATTTAAACCCTGCTTTTCACTCGTTTGGCATCTCTCTTCTCCAAGATGAATCTGAAAACAGGTAAGTGTATTCAACCAGAATTTTCTTTTATAAGTGCATAACCATGATTGTCAATTACAGAATAGATTATATTGTCAACAAAAGGCAGCTGACATGTCTTAAATGGCAGTTTGCATATATTTAGCTAGAGTGCTTAAGGATCAGAGAGTAGATTCTCTCACTGTGATGCATTACTGTTAAAATGGAACGTACAATCTAATAGGTATTTACCATCTCCACTGCTGTTGCTGTTTCTCTTTCTTCTTTACTTTCAGGGCTGAAGCGGTCTCTCCTTCTTGCTTAGCTTTCTTTTTCACTCCTTTAGTTGTCTCTGTTTCCCTCTCTATTTCCTTAGCGGTCAGCAGGGGGAATCCCCCTTCCCACACACACACAGCAACAGTCAGAATTAGTGAGATTTATTATGTTGTCTGAAGTAACCTACAGGGTGTCACACAGAAAAGGTTACACTCAGAGCTGACAAATACAGCTTTACTTAGTGAACTAACATTGAACAGTGACCAGGAAAACTAACATACTTCCCATTTTGGGTCCTTTGTTACATCATTCTCTCTTTAAGGTCCTGATTCAGCAAAGCATTTAAGCACATTTAACAACTAAACTATTAACTCAACTTTCAGACATATTAAGTGCCTAGCAAGGACTATCAGATCTAGGTATACTCAACAGGTTCAGATCACTCTTTAAAAGCAAACAAAAGTGAGTTTCATTGAACATTTAAGTCAATTAAAAACCTCTCCACAAATTCCTCTAACAAATGAAGTATTAACACACAGAAAGAGACACTTATAATTAACTGAAATTATAGTAATGGAAGGAGGAAAGAAAGGTGTTTTTGATTTACTGACATGCATTGGAGCCGTGCAATTTACAAACATCTGTCACAACTCATTAACCATACCAGCCTCCCCATAGACAACTATGAAAAAGCATAGACATATTAGCAAGAATAACCTTAACTTTTTTTGCGGATGAATTTTCTGTTCCTTAACTTAAAGAAATAAACATAAACAAACTTAAAGGGCCAAATCCTCAGTGGATGCAAATCTGGCCAGGTTTTCTTGGTCTATGATATTACCAAGTTCTCTTTAATTAATTTCTTTTGATGATGAAAGATTTTAATGGACTTGTTTAAAATTGATCTTTTAAAATATTTTTTTTAAAACTGTTTGAGATCTAAATCTATGTTACTTCAACACTTTAGGGCTTAATTATAGTGTAATAATTCAGCTGCTACTGGGTCTTATTGCTTAATAGTTCCGCAGTTAGTCAAGAGCAACTTAATTGAGCAATAGTGTTTTATGGGCAGGGGTTTACAAACTAATTCATGGCTCCTTTTGTGCTGATTAAATGCAGAGGCCATTGGGCCTAAGAAGTGTAATCAGCAGCACGGGAATGGTTTATTTCTTCATAAACTTCAGCCAGCTGATCATGGGCACCATGACATTACAAGTGATAATTGGTTTCGCCATTAAAATGTGTGGTGTAACTTTACTTCTTCAGTGGCGTCCCTTGCTAAAGAGGCATATGAGAGATTAATATGTTACACAGGCAGAATGAAGTGTCACGTAGCATGATTTGATTAACTTCCTAAGTGAGCAGAGGCAACACCCTGCTATCAATACTCAAGATCCAATTAGCGAAGACAAGGTTGTGCAGAGTGAACATTTTTGCCTCCTCTTGGAGGCACTTTCATAGTTTTGTTTGGCACAAATATTCAGCCATGTTTTTGCCGCAACTTAAATCCTGTGCGACCCATCTGACTAACAGGGTTGCACAGGGTGTTAATTGAGCAGAATTTTAGCCCATTGTGTATACGTTCTGATTTAAGACTTGGCTTCGGCAAACACTCATACACGTGAACAATTTCTGTCCTGCTCACAAATCAGGTTACTCACATGCACGCTGGCAGAATCAGGTTTGTAACCAATTCTACACAAATAACTACAATTTAGAGTACTTTGCCTTTTAGAATTGGCTATAGGAAAGTCAGGATGTTATTTCTTTAACAAGATTGACTGTCTGCTGGCAAGAGAAAGAAGTCATTCTATAATGATTGCAAAGATAGTTATTCTTTTTACTCTCTTCAAAATGAAATAGATGAGGAATTTGTCTACTGTGTATTTTTAGAATACTTCTTCCTAGAGTTCACAAAAGCATAAAAGAGTACAATCTGACTCTTGTATTTCCCAGCTGTTTTGAAGCAAGCCTGAAAAAGGACATGGGAGAAGGTAGGTAGGTTGTTTATTACCCATCTGTTTCTTCAAATGTTTTTCCTGTATGTTTTTCTATAGGAATTGTTTTCCACTTCATAATCAAGAGCAATAGTGGATTATTTCATATTCATTTCCCAGCTTAGTGCTTCTATCCCTTATATCCCCTTTTGTTGTTAGAACATTATCTTCTGTTGGAAATTATAACTCTCTTGGTCTGAGACTAAAATGCTTGGGTGTAAATTGAGTACAGAGTGGCTTTTGCATTGGATATGGCATTTACTGAAAATTTACAGCAATCAAGAGGAAAAGCTTTTATAACTCACTTGGCTTCACTTCCCCAGCTCTCTGGAGAATATTTTTTTTATTTAGTTTTTAATTCCCTGTACTTCATGATCAATGAGGCAACTGCTCTGCAAAACTCTCCTTGTATAAAACTCTTGCCCATTTCAGATGGTGCTACTGTGACATATCAGGGTGCAATCCAAACCAGTGAGGGGCTATGTCACCCCTGCCCTGCAACCTTGGCTGCCTTACAATGCCTTGCTGTAGTAGCTCCCACCTGGCCGCTCACAAACAGCCTTCTGTCGTGCAAGTCACACTCTGAGTGTCTGTGTAACTGCAACCTGCCAACCACATCGGGGTTACACACTGGCTTTTACCAGCCTTGGTTACTTCCACAGGGTGACCCCAACACACTACCAAGTTCCAGATTTTACCCAAAAAGTATATCTTGTACTGCCCAGCCCTCTCCTAGACACTCCCTTTAAGGGAATAATATACACATAACTTGCCACCTTAAATGGAGATACCCAGACACTTTAACTTAAACACACTGGATTAGATAAAACAAGAAAACAAGTTTATGAACTACAAAGAGATACATTTTAAGTGAGAATAAACATAGACAATACAGTCAGAAATGGTTACAAGAACAATAAAGATAAAACACTTTCTAATGCTAAACTTCAAACTATATTAGATTCAAGCAAAGTTTCTTACCACGTGCTTCCAACAGCATTACTGACCAAACTTTCAGGTCAGGACCCCTCTTCCAGAGTCCAACAGCTGCTTCCTTTGCCTTTTCAGGTGCAAAGAGTGAGATGGACAGGGAGAGAGAGGAAGGGTCTCTTGGGGTGTTTTCCCCTCCTTTTTATAGTTTCAGACCCTCTTTGAAAAGCATTTCCAGCTGAGAACCAAAAGAAATGGGGCTCTGATGGGGGAAGGAGACCTTAGACTGCTTCTTTGCTAAGATGCAGAGCTCTTTCTCCCTGCCCCCTTTTCTTGCCAAAGAATGGCTACATGATAAGTGATGGACCATCAGCTTGTTGACATCTGGCTGGGGCATCAGCTTGCTCTCTGTTTTTGAGAAACTGGTTTAGCCACTCCCCAGACTTATCTGGAAAACACACTTCAGTCATGATCTCAGCTTATGTTGATAACTTTAAACATAAGGTGTCTACTTGCATTTTACCATGATATTACTGATCAGCAAGTTATGAGTTTTCAGATGATACCTCACAAGGCATACTTTGTACAAAGATTATTACAATAGTGTGTAGAGTGTAAATAGAGGGATGCATTCCATTACACATTTCAGATGGTGCTATGACAAGGGATACATTATTTTCCCAATCAGAACTCTAAGAAGAAACTTAATAGCACCTGAATTCCAAACATAATTCCGGCATCTCTGGAAGTATGCCAGCCGGGTGTAACTTAAAATGGCCTTTTCACTCCAGATTTATTATTCATTAAAGCTAGTTTGACCCAAGAAAATTATGTTTCACTTTTTCTAGGAGCAACTGTCTAAGCTCCACTTGGAAAACCTTAGGAATTAATAACTGTTCCACATTACTCATCCAATTCATTCACTTCATACATCAGAATGAGTTCATAGCTGGTATCCTAGTAGATTTAAGCCATCATCTATTGTGGCTTCATCATTTTCTGATGGTTTAAAGTGTTCATAATTTTGCAAGCTGCTAATTTCTAAGCAGTCTTGAAGATAGGAAAGAGCAGGTTCATAGTGGCTCTGTTACAAAAAAGTCAGCTGACATTTATGAACCTACTACCCTTTTGCACCCAAATTATATTTAGTGTGTAATGGAGAAGAGGTCAGCGACCTTAATTTCTATATGGAAGCATGAGGAGAAACATTTCTGAGCAGAAGGCCAATGAAGCTGCTGGAATGCAAAGACTGTGACCCAAATCAGAACATTTTAGAAGTTTGGATGAGTTGGTATAAATGTTAGCACTGAGGAAAAAATTAGGAAAATTTCCCAACTACAGTCATTTGAATTTGAAGCAAATTATGATGATTTGACAGCGCTCTTGTCCCTTACATGTTCAGTTTCCTTGAACATTTGAGTGCTTGAGGTTTACGAGCACAAATTCTTGTGAAAAGTGAATTTCTAGCTCAAATTCTGGAATAGTCACATGAAGTGAATTTCAAATTGCATAGTCTATTATAAAGGTAGCAGACTGCGCTGTGTTGGTTACATTCAGATAAGCAACCTCCCTTTTGGGTTCCTTTTACCATGCCTTTAACATACATCTTTCTGCCACAGAACTCAGCTTGATTTGATTAGTCATGCTCAACACAACAGCACCCGAGTAGTCCATAGATTTCAGTGTGACTACTTGCAGACTGAAGTTTAGTAGTCCCTCTGAGCAAGGATTTACCCCATATAAGAAAGAAAGAAAAAAATCTGTCATTGTATAACAGGCAACCTATTCTAATAATTCAAGCTGGACCTGATTCAAAGCCCACTGAAGTCAATAAGAGTCTTTCAGTTAATGTTGATGGACTTTGGTGGTTTAAATTTAGTGGAAAGGAAGAATTCCTGGCTTCTAGAATAGAGGTTCACTTATTTTTGCTTTTCTTCTGAAAGTTTTGACCCTGGATGATTTTGTTTAATTCACTCATTACCTTTAAAGCTTGTACCTTTCACCAACAGAAGATGGTCCAAAATATTACCTCACCTACTTTGTCTCTTTAAACTGAATGACAATCAAAGCTAAAACGCTTTGAAAAAGTTCTCTTTACTAATGAAGTCAATGGGGAATCAGTCAGCAGCAATTTTACTTTAACTGATTGCTAGGGGGAAATACACTTTTTTTGCCCACAGAGTTTGTCCTATAAGCCAGAAGATTGGAAAATACAATCTCTTGAAGCAGACAGATTCACTACTCACTTCATCATTCTGGTTTTTCTTTTTTGACATTTTTTCCTGTTCCTTTCCTGTCTTTAGATTCTTTCTCCCTCTGAAAAGTGCATATCAAACAATTGACAAAATGTGAAGAGCTGCAGAAGAAGATCAGGTATTCATTCGCTTTATATAAAAAAGGTATCCACCACCTGCATTTTTTAATGTTATTTGAATTTAACACAGTGTTAGAAACCCTGATCTGAAGATATCTTATTGGTGTAGCGGACTAGTGCATTTTCATCTCCAGAATCTGGGGCCTAAACTCAGGAGATTCACTGAGAACCTGTATTTATTAATGCCACCCTAGTTCCTAGCAAACATCTAACCACAACACAAAACCAACACACAGCTTGGCACCAATACAACACAAATGGCAGGGCTGCTGTAGGTGCAGGGCTGAGAAGTCTTGGCAGAGTTGCATAGAGAGGGGACAGAGGAAAACTCAGTACATAATTTCACATTGCTTGGCTCTCAACCAGTGCCCTTAATTTCCTATTTTCATATACACTTAACTCACATCAACCATACTAAAATAAAATGTTCAGTTGGATTTATGTTGGCAAAACTGGCAACCAATGTTTAAAGCTTTAATGCGTGACATAGCAAGATATGACCTCATCCCTTTCTTAATAGATAAAGAGCTAGAAATTTTGAAGAGACTTGAAACCAAAAGTTATGGTTTAATTTAATCATCATGTTTGGTGCTTGATGGGATTACACATTTTTACGTCATTCATAAAATTCTGATGTTGATGTGGGATCAAGGAAAGAAAAATAAAAAACAGCCCTGGAGTGGAGCCTGCCGGACACAGAAGCCAGAAGAATCAGTTTAAGCAGGGGCCTTTGAACATTGGTGTTGTCCTCAGATAGTTTTCTCTAAACATTCTTTACCTTGTGCCAATTGACTACTTGTTCCAGCCACCCATTCCTTCCTCCCTACCTCCCAGTTTATTTGCTTCAGCCTTGCTCCAGTTGCCCTCCATGGCCTTCTTTATCCTCCCTGTGGCCACGTACCCTACTGGCATGCCCCTTTTTGGCATGGCTCTGTGTGGCAGGAGCTCTGTCTATTTCCCACCATGCCTTCAGCTGATCCATCCATCCTCCAAGCACCTTTTACACTGAGGTAACTTAGCCCCCTGGCTAGGTCACACAACAGTTCCATCCCTTCCAGGATACCCAAAGTCCAAAATAAACACAAAGATATGTAAAACTCATCCCTTCCCTCAGGGAGGCCTGGATAGGCAGCAGTCTTTCCCTGTTCCTGACCCCAGCCAGACTTCTCTCCCACTTGAGAGCACAAAGACTTCTCTTCCACCCAGCCAGGCAGCAGTTAGGCAGGGCTTCACCTTTTTAGCTCCTCCCTCTAGCCCCCAGCTGCCCATTAATCTTTTCCTGACTTGTGTGGGGTTTGTACATCCCATCACACCCCTGCTTGACTCTGCCTTCCTTTGTTTTCCCTTTTACCTAATCCTTTCTTGTCTACCCTTCTCTCCCAACTTTACCCTAGAATATATTTAGTATACATAATAAAAAGTGTCAAGCAGAACCCCACCCAAAAAGTACGTGTACACACACACACACACACAATGTGGAACTTATATCATGCTTGCAAGCTATTCATTCATCTTGGAATGTTGAATCTACAGCTGGTCAAAACTCAAACCACCCTTGGTTCTGTAAACTCAAAATAATCTTTAGGTTTTCTTACATGTAGAAGAATAATCAATAGATCATGGACTGTATTCTGCTATGTATTGATATGACTCTCACATTCAATTAGGAATGAATTATCCTTCTGCAATGGCAAAAAAAGATACTAGGGTTATATTACCATCTAAACAAAGAGCTACAGCTAGCCAGATTATTGTGGATCAACCATTGCAACAAACAACACATTTTGCTGTTTTTAGACCACCAGTATCTCAAAAGCCAATAGAAAAAAAGCCTGTGGATAAGTGCCTTTATCACACCACATAAATATTACATTGTCTGCAATGTACTACAGTTTTCTCTGTACTCCCAAATGCCAGCGTGTAATGAATAGAAAACATTTTTACAGAACCCTATGCCTGTCACAGCAAGAAGGATTTTCCACTTAATTTATATTCTTCAGAAAGTTCCCCAGCTGCAACTTTGTACAGAAGCTTCTTATTTTGTACTGATATTAAGATGCAATGTATTGAAAGATTCACATGGTTTTCTTTAGCAATGGTATTAGCAAACCTCTGTCAGTCTGAATCTTCTCTTCCTAGAAATGGAGCCTGCTATTACTTCAAAGACATTTTCTCTCTTTGGTATGCATTGCAAGGAGGCAAAGTGCTTTTTCTTTTCATAAACAATCCACACACCTCAAAATTGGACATTTTAACTATGGCTGCATCTCCATTATACAGTGAAAATCCCTTTAATCCCAACATATTTTTTTTTAATCTAAACCTTGGCAATGTTCTCCGCATGGATCACTTTCCCAGTAGCTCAGCTGATTATCATATATCATGCATGGTTTACTGGTTCGAGCAAAGAACTGAAAAGCAAGAATTATATAATCCGGGTCTCAACAGTGATTCCCTCCGTGGCCTTGCAAGAGTTATTCAACTTCTTCCTGCGTAAAATGGGGATTATACTCTCCTACCTCAGAGGAATGTAGTCAGAAGCAATGTTTGTCAAGTAGCTGGAAATGAAAGCTAATGCATTGGGAATGAGAATAAACTCCCTGTAACGGTGTTCCTAGATGCAGGGCAAGTAATACATTTTGGGGTACGGTTGTTCCTGCTGCTTGTTAATAAAATTAGTTCAGGATTTTGTGTGTGTGTTGTGTGTGAGAGAGAGAGATTCAGCCTCTCCTCCCCACCCCCACAAAAAAGCCTAAAGATGGCAAAAAAGCACCAAGGCCAAGATCCTCAAAAATATTTAAGCATGTAACTCCCAGTGATTTCCATGGAAGTTAGAAGCTAAATACCTTTAAGGTTCTGGGCCCAAATAGTGTACTACCCACTATAACCAAAATGAAAGTTATACCAGCTCCTCCCATCCTCTCTACTCCTTCTCCAGGAAGAGCTTCCTAGAACTAGAGAAGGAAGAAGAGCTGAAGACTACACAAAGCCATTTGGATTAGTTACCATGCTCGACTAATCTAATTAACCTGGCTCACATTTGGATACTTCCATGTTGTGCACCATTCCAAAACCTTTGGAGAGACTGGTGCATAGGTGCTAGAACTAGGAGTGCGGGCCCCTGGCTTGAAGTGGTTTCCATCATATACAGGGTTTACAGTTTGGTTCAGTGGCTCTCAGCACCCCCACTATAAAAACTGTTCCAGCCCCCCTGGGCGGGTGTGGATTTTATGCCTGGCTTGGACCAATCTCATGGAGGCCTTTGAATATCTGATGGATCTAGAATTGGACCATGCCCAGTGGGAATGCAGTGTATGGTAAGCTGTGTTGCTAAAGCAGAAGGGCTGTCTCGTTTGGTACCAGCTTGAATATTTTCAGCACAAGTGGCTTCATTTGGTTGTGCTGGGTCAATGCGTTGTTCATGTGGTAAGTCATTTACAATGCAACAGAGAAATGTGACAGGAATGTGGGCCAGAATCTGTATGTAGTTCTCATTCCTCTGTTTTTTGGCATTCCACTGTTTCGTTACTCCCACCCCCTTTTGCATTTCCAGCTGCCATTCATCTGCGTCTGTACATCAGGTGCTTTTATATAGCTGCCTTATTACATGCCATAGAGATTTTCTTTCATCTGCCATATTGAATGAACCATCCAACTTCATTCTCCTGCCTTAGTCTCCAGTGCACATGTTTTTTAGAGAAATATCAGAATAACCCACACAACCACTTCATCCATCCTTGGCCTCTTTTTTTTCTTTTCCTTGGCTCTTGGTGGACAGGCATGAAATCAGAGTCTTCTGGTTCTTCTTTGATTGGTTTTGAACTGAAATGGACTTTCAAGTTTTGACAGAGAAAAAGATATCCTTTGATCCTTATAAAGCACCGCAATACAGCAATATTAATACTCTTCCTAAAACTCCTTCCTGAAAAGGGGAGGAATACCATAGGAATGATTTGAAGCAATGAACATTTCTGTCACTCACTTTCCTTCTTTAATGTATTTCATAGATTCATAGATTCTAGGACTGGAAGGGACCTCGAGAGGTCATCGAGTCCAGTCCCCTGCTCTCATGGCAGGGCCAAATACTGTCTAGACCAGGGGTAGGCAACCTATGGCACGTGTGCCGAAGGCGGCACGCAAGCTGATTTTCAGCGGCACTCACATTGCCCAGGTCCTGGCCACTGGTCCGGGGGGCTCTGCATTTTACTTCAATTTTAAATGAAGCTTCTTAAACATTTTGAAACCTTATTTACTTTACATACAACAATAGTTTAGTTATATAGTATAGACTTATAGAAAGAGATCTTCTAAAAACGTTAAAATGTATGACTGGCACGCGAGACCTTAAATCAGAGTGAATAAATGAAGACTCGGCACAGCACTTCTGAAAGGTTGCCGACCCCTGGTCTAGACCATCCCTGATAGACATTTATCTAACCTACTCTTAAATATCTCCAGAGATGGAGATTCCACAACCTCCCTAGGCAATTTATTCCAGTGTTTAACCACCCTGACAGTTAGGAACTTTTTCCTAATGTCCAACCTAAACCTCCCTTGCTGCAGTTTCAGCCCAGTTGATCCTCTCTTGTTCTATTACTTAAGTACAAATGACAGATTATATTAGATACAGAAATAATACAGATTTCCTTTCTGTCACCACTAAATTAATCTTGCAAACTAAATTTTACAGCTGTTATTGATAGTCCCCTGATTTAAGTATCTTTAGCCTCTTTTTTCCTTACCATTTCTTTCCTGTCCTCCTTGGATGTACAGAAGGGCTCTTCATCTGCCTTTGGGAAGGTCTCCATCATTTTGCTGGAAAAGGAACACAATGAAGAGTCACAAACAGGCATACACCAGACACACATTACCCGATGTATAAATGCAAAAGAGGATATGTCTCACTTTACCAAAAAACAAACAAACTAAACAAACAAACCCCAGTTGATGTATTTCAGTAACATAGGCTACATTTAAAAAAGTATCAGAGGGGTAGCCATTTAAAAAAGGTTTAAGTTTGCCAGGTATTACACAGCAGCCCTCAATGTAAATAACTGTTTCAGTGCTAGTTCTCTTATTCAGTCTTCATGGTTTAGAAAACCTTCCTTCCCCCATCAAGTACCTATAATCCAGGAAGAGCTATGAGGCAGCTTTCCAAAATGCTGGTTATACCTAAACAATTCTTTTACTTTACTTTGGTGTCCTGTTCTCCTCACTCTTTCGTTTGTTTTTAAACCTCCATCGAAAGTGAGTGGTTCAGCCAGAACTGAAATTGCTAAATTGTACAGCTGGACTACAATAAGTACAGCTGTAACTCAAAACCCTGTTATCCTCAGCACAATCAGACTCAATCCAGGTTGCTTCTTGCTGAGATGTGAACTCTCAATACAAGGTCATTGACCAGGTGCCTATTGCTACCTATACTTCGGCCACACGGATATCAATTCGCAGTCTTTCCAGCAATGTTCCCCCCCCGCCCAAGTGTGACACTCTCTAATTTAAACAGAAATTCTCATCAGTGTCTTTAAAACAAAACCAAAAATGGCACACATTTGGGAAAGTCTATTCTGTTACCATCACTGCCCAATTAACTGATATGTAGCTAGTCCCCAAGTCCTGTTTTTAATTATGCTTAACCGGAATGAGACAGACTCCCATGTGAAGGTGTATGCAACGCCAAATGTGCTGTAATAAACTGCACATCGAAGTCCAGCTATTTGCAACAACACATTGTTCAGAACCTTGTCATTCCTCTGAACTGCATATTCCAATGTTTTCTTTTAAAATCCTCAAATCTCCACCCCTTTAATTAGACTGTTGTAGTGGAATCCCCAGGAAATTGTTGGCATCATCAAGCTTTGCTGATCCAATTACACTTGCAAACTAATAGGTTTTCTATATACACACATGCACACACAATTATAATCAAATACCAGTCTGAGGAAGATGAATAGTTTCTCCTGGGGTTCACACTACATGTAGTCTGAAATATCCCAGCTACAGTAATTCAAGTAACTGGCAAACGACACTATGGACATTTGCTTTCCCCCCCGTCACTTTGAACAGTAATAAATGTATTCTTTCAGTGATGGATCGCGCTACATTGCATACAGTGTGATGTGCAAGATATATTTATAATAATGCACTTTGATATCTAGATTGGACTTTAGCTGAGGCTGCACCTTAAAACCATTCAGAAGCTGAAACTAGTTCAGGATGTGGCATACCTGAAGTCCACCAGGAATACGTGACTCTGATGTTTCATGAACTTCATTGGCTGCTGGTTGGCCAATTGATTTCCAGGCAAAGTTTAAAAGATGTTTAGATAGAGTCCAAAATGGTTCCAGTCCTGTCTACCCAGAACCACTTCTCCTCATGAGATAGAACAGTAGCTCCACAAGGGCTCTTGAACTCTGGAATTCCCTTCCTACCTTGAGTTACCAAAACTCAGGTTTGATTACTTTTAGGACCAGAGAGATGCACCTGTTCTCTAAGACTTTTTCTTGGGTGGGTGGGAAAGAGGAATTGGTCAGGTGGGCTGAGGTTGGGAGGTTGCCATGGAGACTCCTAAGAGCCTTCAAATAAACATGGCAAAAAATATTCTACACCTCAGGAATTTCTCTAGGAATGTTTTTTTTTTTTAAAGATTTTCTTGAGATGTATTTATTGCATAATGTTAACATTTGTGATTTTTTTGTCTTTGAGAATGAGATAGATGCAATAAAACCTTAAATAAATAAAAGAGCGTGAGAGTTTCTTGTTGAGGCAATGCCACAGATCTAAGAATTCTGAAGCAACATGATGTTTGGAGTGCTCCCTTGCATGGCAATAACCCACAAGCTCTTTTAGCTTTCCATCTTTTTCATACCACCGCCAGTGTTTGAACTTTGAACTACCAATAGGGTTGGGCATTTTTATGGCAGCACTGAAAATTGCAGGCAAAACAGTAGTGAGGCAACTGGTAATGTGGACTTTTTACCCTCTTTAAATCCCATACCTTTCTGTGTACTTTACTGCATAAATCAAAAAGCCAACGGACCACAGTAACATCACAAGGAAATAATCATAAGCATTTTTCACTCATGGGGGAAAGAATATCTCATTCTCATAAAAATGTATTCCTCCAGGGGCTTCTTGTAGAGTTAGTCAAATTTTATTTAAAACATTCACTGGCAGAAGCATAAATTAAATTGGACACAAAGACCCAGCTAAACTTGTAAGAAATTGGGATTGCTAAAGGGCTAAAATGGGAGGAGGAGGTATGGAAAGAAAATGCTATTTAAATAAAAAGTCCTAAGAAATTTACAGTGACTGACCGACCATACAAATTATCAGTAACAGAAGCCTATAAAGTATAAAAAGTAAAGCATATATATTAAGACTATGAAAATCTCTCTTATGGTTCCACTTTTCTGCACACCCTACTTATATCTGTACAATTCAATTTATAACCATACAAGTGAGCTTTGAAAGTCTGGCCCTAAAAAGTTCGTTTTAAGCACTGGCGTGATGAAAAGAGCTAAAACAGAAGCCAAGAAAATGCGGAAAACATGGATGAAAAACTGTAGGCAGACAGTGATACACATGATCCAGTGACATAACTATGCAAAATTCAGGTAGTCCCATTCGTACACACTTGGGTCTGGAAAAGAGCTGTGTTTGAAATGCCAAATTGTGGACCACAGACAATTAGGGTTGCCAACTTTCTAATTCCAGAAAACGGAACACTCTTTCCCCGCCCCTTCCCTGAGGCCCCGCCCCACCCCTTCCTGAGGCCCAGCCCCTGCTCACTCCATCCCCCCTCCCTCCATCGCTTGCTCTCCCCCACCCTCTTTCACATGCTTATTTTCACTGCAAGGCCCAGACAGGCATGTTATTGTTTTGACAGATGTATTATGCTAAATTCAGGTTTTATTTGTTACAAGACACTAGAACTGGCAGCAAAATTGTCAAAAAGGGTAATTAAAAAAAAAAAGAAATTTCACAAAGGTTTTCATGATTCTTTCCCTCCCCTCTTCCCATTTTTCGTAACCAGCTCCATGTTTTTTTGTTCACTAAAGTTATTGTAATTTTAGGTGTGGAATTAGGACCACACATTATCATAGCGGCAATGGGTCCATTAAAGGCCCACTTCTCAAGCCCAAATACAAATCCATAGAGCACAACCACAGAAATTCACACCTGTCCAGATACATATATAAATAAATCTGTAGAAACGGACTCCCACACCTACAGGCAGATACACACATGTATTCATGTGTACACATCTAGCATGCACTAACACATATACTTCCACATTATTTAATATTACAATTGTTGTTTAGTGCCTAGAGACCCCAACTAAGATCGGGGCTCCAGGGTGGTAGGTGCTGGACATACACATGAAAAGAGAGAGTCTGCAACAAAGAGTTTATAATGTAACTAGACAAAGGTGGGGAGAAATGTATGATACACTGGCTCTTCTGAAATTACTAGTCAACAACATTCACTTTTTAAGAAATACCGGTAATACATTTCCTTTAGAGTTCCCTTCTCTTTTAAAAACTTATGAAATGAAAACACACATATTTTATGTCATCAAATTTTTTGTGCGCAAGCCAGCAAAAGTAATAAAAGTCAAAGAGTTAGGCTGCAAATTTTATTCACACAGGTATACACACACCTCCCTACACAAAGACACACAGTCTCTTACACACATACAATGCATGTATGCACACACTTGCTGTAGTGGGGTGGTTATCCACTCCAGCCCAGAAAGGGTTAAAAACAGCCCTGGGAGGGGACTGTGGCTGGAGAAAGCAGCTTTTAGGCTGAGCTGATTGGGGGAAGTGGCTGCAGCTGGGGCCACGCCCCAATCAGGCCTCAGCTGGCCCTGTATAAGAGGCTGGGAGCCAGGAGCTCAAGAGTCTCTCTCTGTCTGCAGAGAGAGAAGGGCCTAGCTGCAGGGAGCTAGAGACAGGGTACCTGAGTGGAGCAGGGCTGGGGAAAGGCAGAGGAGCCGGGGAGCTCTAGCCTGGAAAGCCACAGGCTGCGGCCTAGCATTGAGCTAATAGGTACTGGGGGTTGCAGAGGGCAGCCCAGGGGTAGGCAAAGGCAGCAGGTCGAAACCCAACCTGGCCTATGATGAGTGGCTGACGCTGCAGGCTGCGCGGGGGGCTAGTTGGTGACTGGCAGTAGCCCACGACTGAGGCAAGGTGGGGAGAGTGGGGGGGGGTTCCCCTGGGAGGGGGGAGATCCAGAGAAAGGGGCAACGGGGTCCTGGGAGGGACACGGGGCCAGTGGCAACGCACATCACCAGCTTGCAGAGCGCGCTCTCTGCTGGAAAAGAGCTAATTCCCGAGATGACCAGCAGGAGGCGCCGCTGGGTGAGCCTGCGCAGTGCTACACTTGCCTACATAGCGACACTTTTTCATACACTTTTCCGGGGGCTGCCTAAATCACCCAGCTGGGAAGGGAGGAGGGTGGGCTGGAGGGGAAAGATGTGTTGGGGGAGGGGGGATGGAGGAGAGAGGATGAGAACAGGGTAGGGGTGAGAGGAGGCAGTGAAGGAGAGAGGAGGGGCTGTAGGGGTGGGGGGGCTATGTGGGGTGGATGGGGGAGGCAGAAGGCTACAGATGCATGAGGATGTGGGGGGCACAGGGGTGCATAGGGACATAATGGGAGTGCAGCAGTGTATGGAGGTGAATGGGGTGCAGGGCTGTGGTGGGTGAGGGACATGGGGGTGGCAGCTCTGGGAGGTGGAGAGGATGGGTGGGAGAGCGCTGTACAGGGCTGGGACGGGTAGGAGTGGGGGGCAGAACAGGATGGGATGGGGAGAGATGCAGTGCGGGGGATGGGGTAGCAGGTGGGATGGGGAGGGATGCATTGAGGGGGATGGGGTGCAGCCCCATTCCCAGCACTCGGAGACGGGGATACACACACCTGGAACTTCTGGGTGCTGGCAATGAGGCGACAGACTGCGGTTTGCCGCAGGGCATGTGCTGTAGCTGGAGCCCAGCCACACGAGGAGTGCGAGGAGAAGAGGCTGGGCAGCCACAGAAGAGGTGCGTGCCACGCGACCCCTTAACAGCCACTTGCTGAGCGCTCGCAAGTCGCGCTTGTGCTAGTTCCTCCGCTGCCCTGACCCAGCCTATGGGAGCTGTGCCTGCGGGTGAGGGCGGAGCAGCACGCGGGACCCCCTGGCCCCCCCTAAGGCTAGGAGCCGGACATGCCGGCTGCTTCCTGACCTGGGAGCAGTGCGGCAGCTAGCAGGGAGCCTGCCAATCCCACTGCGTGGCGGCATCGCTAAACGGACAGTCAATGGCCTGGTCATCAATGCTGACAGGAGCTGACAGGATCCCCTTTTGAACCAGGTGTTCCGGTCCAAAACTGGACACCTGGTCACCGTAAATCATATGCGTTTTCTCTTCATTCATATATAGACACTCCCTTTCCAACAACATTAAGTTTTTCCCATTTGTCCAACTGGGTTGAAAGGAGGGCAAGAAAGTCAAAAAATGTGCCTGATATTCCCAAAGAAGGGAGTGGCTCAGAGCATATTAGAACTAAACACTCTCCTAGAGTAAAGTGATACACAAAACAAACAAACACCCAACACTGGTTTTAATGAACTGAGATTCACATGAAACTTTTCCCCACTTGTAACCCTATGATATAGTGACTTGATCTCAGAGAAGAGAGACAGCAACTTGCATGTTAAAGTCCTGTAGGCTGACCAGACAGCAAGTATGAAAAATCGGGACAGAGGGTGGGGGGGTAATAGGCGCCTATATAAGACCCCCAAATATCGGGACTGTCCCTATACAATCGGGACATCTGGTCACCCTAAAATCCTGGCTCTGCCACAAGCTTGCTGTATGACCATGGGCAAATAACTTAATCCCTCTTTTCCTTCAGCTTTGCTGTTTGTAAGATGATGATTAACATCTACCTCACAGTGGTGGAGTGTACTAATGTCCAAACAGTACCGCAGAATACAAAATGAAAAGGAATTCTCTTGGGGAAGTTCATTTTCATGAAGGAAACAAAAATTAAAAACTCAAACACCAATGTGTGTGTGTGTCTGGTTTGGGACAGAAGCTACCAAATTCCACATGTTTTCAAATGAAACAATACATCAACTTCATTTGAAACTCAGTCCATTTTTGCGGAAGAGTTCAAGATCAGCAGCAAACCTTTAGCTGGCCCTAACTCAAGTATCAAAGCCCTAACCCAGGCAAGTTCCACCCTGTTTTGAAATTCATGATGAAAGTGCCACACACACCCTGCTCCTGACTCAGCTCTTTTTTACAACCTCCAGAACACTCTCAAACATTGATCAGAAAGCCCCACTTTGATAGCACCTGAAATGCTAGTGAACCACTAATATCTGCTGTTCACAATAGTTCAGAAGCTGGTCACACAAAATCAAAGCAACATACTTTTTCCTTCTTCAGTGTTGCTAGACAACAGCATTGCAAAGTGACAGGGGAGATGCGTGCTGTCAGCATTAATGCTCTCTATGCAGCCAGTAACCAAACACATGTATATTTTGAAGAATATTTGCACACATTGTAAACACAGAGTTATATTACATTGTGCTTCCAACAACAATTTTAATTAAACTGTCATTTTTTGAAGCCATAGTTATCTAAAGTCAGCTCCTCTGCTGGCTCCTCATTAGATCTGGATTTAGTTTTCATTAGTTTCTTGCTATTGTTGGCTTTATTCTCTGCTCCCATCACAGTGAAGATACATAGATGAAAATGACACTTCTCCATGACACTCCTGACACAAACACTCTGCTCATAAAAGAGATGAACCCGCTTATCAAAAAACTTATTTCCTCTGCCGAAATTAAGATAGTGTATTAGCTTGACCAATAGCAGGCTAATTATTAAGTGTCAATAGCATGCTCAGCCCTGCACAAGGCAATTCCTGCCCCAAGGAACTTTCAGTCCAAGGGCTTTATCCTGAAATGCTTACTAATAGGTGTAGTGTTTGCTACCAGCATTAGGTGTTTGCAGGATTAGACATTTTTCTCAACTCGAATCATCATAAGAAGTTTCTGGTTTGCTTGGTTCTATTTGTTTAAATGACCTTGATGTCTCGGGTCTATTATTTTAGGATCAAGATACATTTTCTGTAAATGAAACACGCTTAAGGCTTATATATGGTTTAGATCAAGTCTTAAATGTTAGGTGGCATCTGCAACTGCAGAGAACTGCTGACCAGAGAGATTTCAGTTTCAGTAACCAAGGCACTGTCTCTCCCCCAACCCCCCCAAAAAAACACCCTCCCTTCACTTCTCACAGGCACACATGGGGCTCATTTTATTTTGCTATTGTTTTAATATATGCCACACACCACATACACTACAGCAATGGTGCACCCGTCACAGGATCCTGCTAGACAGGCAGCCCGGGGATACAGGAGAATTTGCTGAAAGAGATTTACTAGAAACAATCAAATTAACAAGAACCTTAGTCTATGGGTTCAGTCTTCTGAAATAATAATGATTGAACTTTGCACCAAGGATCTTAAATTTGTTGCAGCAGTGATGCTTCTGGGCACGAATACAAGAGCCTCCAGAGACAACTTGGAGGCAGAAGCTGCATATTTTAAAGTGAGAAGTGTCATTTCTAAACAGGTTCTCAATGACCTTAATGAAATCCTTATTTTTTGACGACTGAATCAATACCGAGATCTAGGTAGCCTCCCATTCCTGTTAAAATTCTCTTGCATCCCAAAATCCTAACAAACAACAAGACACACCCTCTAAGAGTGTCTGAGTGAAATACTCAGCTGAACACAGAATCAGAGGGGGAAATGGAATATTTTGAATTAGCAGTAAGGAACTTTAATAAAACTCCTTGAGGCTAGAAAACTGTTTAAAAATAAATAGTCAATTTACCAGTTTTTTAAAAAAAACCTCACAGTCCTTATTAAGTTTGCTGTTTCCTGTACAAATCTACCATTAATTATAAATATCAAGGAAGGAGGAAGGCAAGAGAAAAGGAAGACCTGTATGGTTGAATGGCAAAGCTCCAGAGGTCATTCATTCCAAACAGCTATACTTCAGAAGATGGAAATCCAATGCTAGTGAAACCAATAGAAGGGCTCTTAAAGTATGGCAGTTAAAATATAAAACTATAAAAAGGAAATTAGGAATACTAAAATGGATCTTCAAGAGTAGATAGTCAAAGACTTGAAATGAATTCTTTAAGCATAACAGAAGCAGGAAGCCCCTTAGGAAACTGGAGGGTGTGCGCTGAACTATCAGGGAGTAAAAGGAACAATCAAACACAAGGACATTGCTGAGAAGCTAAGTTACCGGTGAGACATCTATCCTGGACCTATTGTCTGCAGGTAATAAAGATGAAGCACTTTCAGATACTGAGGTGTCAGAATAGATAGTACTGGAATAAACTGACAGATTAAAGATCATCAGATATATATTTAAGAATTCTGAAAAACTTAAAAGTGGTTGAACTGCTAACAAAAATACACATACATTAAAACCAATAACCATACCAGAAGGCTAGAGAAGAGCAAAGGTGTACAGACCTCTAAAAAAATATGGTGCTGGGGTTGATCCTGAGAATTGCAAACCTATGAGGGTTTTTTTTTTAATTACCAGGTAAACGGAATGAAAAGATAATACAAAATAGAATTATAAAACATGCTGATGAACATGATATGAAACTAGTACGGTTTCTGTAGAATTTGTCTTGTTTTTTTAGATTGTAAGATCTTCAAGGCTGGAACTGTTTCATTACATGTATATATAATGCCTAGAACAATGGGGTCCTGGTTTGAGTTGAGGTTCAAAGCACTTAGTATAATGCAAATAGTAAACACGATATTCACTGTTTATCCCGCACATTCCTACAAGTTCTTGATACATTCAAATTACGGAGAATAGGCAATAAAAAGAAAACAACATCTTTTCCTCACCCTTCACACCCAGCCTCAGTGGCCTTAACATCAGATACAAGACCCACATACATTCCAATTCTAGAGGAATGTTTCATTCAAAGCAAAGCTTATAGTAGCCTGGCTATCCCTCAGTACAGAGATCTGTCTGCCTGCAGCCCAATGCTGGTTACCCACAGAGATTAGGGAAAGCTCGTTGTTTCAGCAGTAAATTTCTTTTTCTTCCTTACTAAAACAAAATGATCGGTCACTGGCTAAAGGGCATTGCACTGAAACATATCAAAACACATTCCATCAGCCTGATGAGTTATCTGATACATGTACGCACCAAAAAAAATCATAAAAAAATCATATTCAAGCATAAACTGAAGAGGTGTGGGTGTCAAAGTAAACCGGATCATAGTCTTACAGAATTGTGCTCAGAAATACACAGTCCAATGTATAACCAATGAATATATTTGTATGTTCTTCTAGTGATATATTATCATTAGAAACAACCGTAATTACAGTATCATCATCACCAACTCCACCACAGTGTCCTGCCCCTCAGTAATGACTGATTTTCAAAACCTCTGCCCTCTGTAGTCTTTTCAGATTGTAGGCTCCTTTGGGTATGAACAAGGTCCCCCATATTGTGTACCACACCGTGCACATTGCTAGCATTCAGCAAATAAGTCAATGGCTAGTCGCTGCTGAAAACCTCCACAAGCTACATTAGAGCATCTGGGGCCGCCGGCAAGTTTACTTTTGTTTATTGTTTGCTGCCTAGGTGCTCAGTGCTGTACAAATCAGAGGCTTATGGGGCCATTAGCATAGGATGGCCCAGATCCTGCAAATACCAAGTCAACGGGACAATTCATATATACTTGCTTATCTTTAGATATAAGTGTTTGCATTATTGAAGCCTACGTTAGGCAATACAGTGCTAGGACAATGCACGGAGTACAATAGTCTCAAAATGGTACAGATTTCTTTCTCTCTCTAAAGTTTCCATACTTCCATTCTGGGGGGAGGGGGGTATTGTTGATCAGATTAATAAAAAAGTGTGTTTTAAGGAAAGATTTGATTAAATGAAAGTGATTAACTGGTTCCCAAGGGCAACATGACATAGAAGAACAAGAGTCAGGGGACAATAGAAAAAGGATGCTAAAGGATGACCACAGGGTTTTGCTTAGTTTCTACTTAAAATCAAAAGTCTGCCCAGCTTTGCTCAAAACTCTGCCCATGTTCGCCAGTAGGTTTGCAAACATCTGAAAACCTGACCTGAGTTTTGGATCAATAATTAAATCCCACAACCTGGTTTCAGGTTTTTTCCAAAAATGTCATGCTGCTCTAATTACAAATAATGAACTATGAAAACAGGTGAAAAATACAATTTCTAGAATTCAGAAAATAAAGGCTTTAAAGTAAATTGAAGTGACACTCCCTCCCGCAAACATGAAGAACGTTTAAATAGAAAATAACTAGGTTAGATGGCTTAAATAAAAGTTACTGAGCCACAGAAGTACCACCAGTAGAAAGGAGATACGGTAATTAATCCACAGGGCAGGGAAAATTCCTCAGGAAATAGAAGTGAAAAGAAGTGACTACACTTCTGAAAAAAACATTTAGAAGCACCAAAGCTGACCCCAGAGATGAAGTTGGGAAACATTATGTTCTAACATGGTCTAATGGACAGGGCTTTGGAATGACAGGGAGGAGACCTGAGTTCTGTTATTGCACAACCTTGGACAAGCTACATCTCCTACCACCCTTTGTCTATTTAGACTAAGCTCTGCAGGACAAGGACTGTCTCTTGCTATATTTTTGTACAGTCCCTAGCTCAATGAGACACTGATTTTGGTTGGGGTCTCGAGGGGCTATCAAAATACAAATAAAATTATTGATGCCCAACAATTATCCTCCAATTATAAGATATCAGTGGATAGTGTGGTCTTTCCGATAGAAGATCTTCATACAGACTGGGTTTCTGCTTAGTAAGTTACTTATGTTCTTCTGATACATATCTGAAGCACTGAATATCTGACTTTTTAGTTTGATGGCAGTTCTCAATACTTAATGTCCTCTTATCCTACGTTAGAGCGCCAACTGCAGTCATGTCATCAAGGTCCACCACAAACACTGTTTTCATATCAGTAATTGTCATCCTGTTTTGCTTTCTGTTCTTCCATGTGCATTATAGGAGCATTTTTAGCAAACAGAATTCCAACAGAAAGGGAGTAGGGAGTGTGTGCTCTTGTGAGACCTGGATACTAGATAAGCCACCAAAACTCTGCAGTGTTTTTCACAAGACACAGATAAAGATTTTACTTGAGTCCTGCTATTTTGCCAACACTAAGCACAACAGACAGTTTTCACCTTTCTTAGTGCTGCTCAGGCAATAGACTCGGAAGGATAATACTGTGGAAATGTGTCAGATCCCAAGACAGAAGATATGAAAATCAATTACAAGATGAGACACAAAAAGCATGCCTAGGTAAACACCGATAATAGCCAACTCGAACCTCTCAACTTATAATTGGGAATCTTCTCAATGAGACATTGTAGAGTGGATAAAGAAATGACACTTGTGGCAAATGATTACTCTACAAACACTGAGTTAGAAACTCTGCTTGCAAAAGTACATTTCTCAATGCTCATTTACCTAGATCAAGACAGAGAAGAGCTGACAAGGAGTGGGCCAGGCTTAAACAAAAAGACGCAAATGCGTTTCGAGTCTGTTTAAATGTAAAAATGGAGCCCTCCTTTATTATTATATATGCAACAAATGGCCAGATATTTATTTTTATTATGTCCCATTAAGTAGATCTAAGAACAAGGGATCAAGTGAATGGCAGGTACATTCAAAACAAATAGCATGAAAGTTCTTCACACGCACCAGGAAGTCATCTCATAGAATGCACTACTGCAGAATGTTGAACAGCAATGCACTGTACAGTACAGGATTTTTAAAGTGTGGTGGATGATATTATGATCCATAATGATATTGCTTCTTCATAAAGCAAACGAGACCCGGGATTAATAAGTAGAGAATGGCCCAAGGTCCCAAAACTAGGCTGATGGCAATCTCAGGTCCTGATCCTGCATTTGACTCATGCAAGCACAGGGAGCAACCAATATGCAATTACAGAATTGAGACCTTGGTGTACGCTAGCATCATCTGCTTACAGCTTTATTGGACATTGAATGAATTAGCTAGGGTTTACAAAACACTGAAGATTTTGGTACAAAATTCATTGCTGGTGTAAATGGGCTCAATTCTGCTAAAAGTTAGTGGAAGAATCTGCTTATACCAGAGTGGTGAATTTGGCTCCTAACGTGCTGCATAAACTAGGGATTAATTTTACTAAGAGCTATTAATTTCCCCCAAATGAAGTTTCAAACGTCTGTATTAAAAATGCTGAAGGGAATGGTGGTTTTCATTAGTGTGTGGAAGTATTTAACACACACTAAATTCAGAAGTGAAAGACATTTTAGAGAGCAGAGATCTATCCTTTAACTTCACAGTCCACGGTCATGAACTAACTCCTAAACAACATCCCAGAAGATTTCAAAAGACCAAAACATGTATTTCTGACAGTACATATATAATGGCTGTTATAGTGGCCCTTCATTGCATGCGTCATAAAATACTGAGTACATCACAAATAATGTATAGCTCACAGATGCATGCATTGACCCAGACTGCAACACACAAACGTATGGTAGTCAAAGTTAGCTTGCTAAAAACTCAGTAAGTGCTAAAAAGGATTAGAAAAAACTCCAAATATGAATCCTTTTAATAATGACTAACTTGGCAAGTATTATACAAGGAATTCCTATAAAGCAAGCTCAAATAACTGAAAAATAAAGGAGAATAAGATTTTGTCCTTCAATTGTTCTTCTGAAGTGTTGTTGGACTCTGAAAAAAATACTGTATGTATCAGTTAGTTACTATGACACTCCCATTTTTATATTAATATATTTAATGATACCAAGTAGTAGAAAAAGAATTCAGTGTGTTTATGGATTGTTCTTTTTTTTTAGTAGGGTATCCAGACCATCTTAGCACATTTCAGCTTAAACCATTTCATATCTCAAGCACAGCTTTCCTTGAGGGCACTGTCTGTAGTAGCCATCATAAGTGTCAGAGAAAATTACGTATCATAGTCCTACATTCTCCATGTGAAACAAATACTTCAGTTGTTGTTCCCATGATCGGATTTATAGCTAGAATGAACATCAACACTAATAAACTATTTAAAAGCCTAAATGTATGTTGGCTTGCTATAGGGCACACTGAAGCATTTGACTTGACTGAACATTCCACTTAGATGTGGTATGCCGGTTTAGCATTTTTAAGTTCTTCCCAGGAGTGCCATGCCAGATTTTCATAATTAAGTGGTTACACTGCTGACTGATTACAATTGTGATCCCTGATGAGGCTATTGTACTAAAAACTTTGTATTCTCTTCAAAACTACATACTGGATGTCAAATTCCTTAATCATTTCCTTTGTAGTGGCTGTTTCAGAAAGAGTTGTAGCAATTTATTATTAAGGCAGCCAAATAGCATGGGTGCCACTTTTACTTACTTTCTTCCCCTTCCGCGATAGGTTTAGGAATCTTAATTACAGGAATAATTGAAAGAAAGCAGAAACAAAACTAGCTTAATTTGAGGCATAGAGACAAGCCCATTTTAAACATCTTAATTGGTTGAATAATTAAAAAGCAAACAAAAAAAACGTAAGTGGTTTTTTTAAGGAGCGAGTGGCAAACCCACAGGAATGGAAATACTGTGGGACTATGGCTGGCACAGCAAAACACAAACTGAATTCTAAATGTCATCAAACCTTCCACTACTTGCTGTAAAAAACGCCACACCATTACATATGAAACTATTCTCCCTCAATATTTCATACAAGTTTAATACAATGGAATGGCTCTTTTATACAAAGGCCTTGCTTCTTCATCTTGCCACCCCATATTATGTCTTGTTGAGACACAAAAGCAAAGGTGGAAGAGTCTTCAAATTAGAGATGCTTGAGCAAATTGGCTAAATTCAGCACTGGATAATAAAACGTTTCCGCTGAAAACCTATCTACTTTCCCTGGCTTAGAAAGTGACTTTCATACAATCACCTACATCCTCTCTGTATGACAAAACAGGACGATGGCAGGTGTGTGTGCCTCTATTTCTACATCTCCACCCCTTTTTAGTTTCCACGGTGAAACATGGACAGCTGTGGAACAAACTGCACGTCTAATTATGTCTTAAAAACACAACCGGGGGAAGGAAAACAGAAGGTCTTATTTTTTTAAAGGAATCTTCAGCGAAAGAGGTCAGCAAACATCCTTTAAAAAGTGACAACATGAAAAACTTCTTGCTTTTGTTTATTTCACTTGAAATTAGTGAGGACCAGCAAAGTCTCATCTGAATTCAACTACTTCCAAAGCTGACAAGTTGCATACTATATTCTTTGTGAATCTCAAATAATGTGTTGTGCAGTGTTTAGAGAACAGGACTTGGGAGCCAAAGCTCCTGAGTTCCATTTTCAGCCTTGCTTATGAGTAGCTGTGCAGTCCTGAACAAATTCAATTTGTGTCTCTCTTGCTACTCCTCTGTAGGACAGACAATTGTGTGTAAAACATTTCAAAGATGTAAAATGGCACATTAGAATTAATTATAAAATACTAATACACTGATATTTTACAACTGAATTATCTATTAAGTGCTTTGAGATTCTGGATGTAAGATGCAATACAAAGCACTATATCTCATCAAACTACTCAATTTTTAAACTCCCAGGCTAGTCTTTGTTAATCCACACAAATGCAATTGAAAGAACATCTGGAAATAAAAAGTCTTTGATTTTAAAATCAAGTGGTACTGCAATCAATGTGTAAAAGAAGATTGTTTAATTGCTTCAGCCTCTCATGCCACTATCATTAGTCTGTCTTTGTAATAATAATGAATTATTGCATTAAAATGTGCACAAAGCTACATTTTAAAATGTAGGTGTATGCCGTTGCGCACACACAAATTGTAGATACCTAAATTATATATGCAAATACCAGATATGTTTACCTGACCACTGGGCACCTAACCCGCCATGTGCACACCATGTAGATGTGTGCAGTTATGTGCATGCATCTGTGCACAACAAAACTTGAAAATCTGCTCCATAATTGCAATGTGAAACTCGTGGATGAACCATAATTGCTCTATTCACTATCAATTCTAACGGACAATCCAGAAATTCAGCACGTCCTTCGTACAACACTCAGCTTCAAGTACAGAGATGAACAGGGGCGTATCCAGAGACCCAAAACAGCATTTTCCTCCCATAGGGAGCATTCCCTATGAATCCCTACAATTTACAATCTCTTTTGTGCTATAAATTGATCTTGTACCCATATCTCTGTAATTTGCCTACACATTTTTAAATTTTAACCAGCCTTCAGTGCAGTATTTGCAAGAAACCAACAGTAGCATTAAGAAAGGCCTCAGAGAGTTTTTCTCCCTCTGAATAACTATATTTATTGCCACATTAACTGAAATAAATCTCTTCACCACACACATTTAGTTTTTCATGCTCCAATCTGCTGGTAATTTTTTCCACTGTCAGTAATCAATGAAAATGTAAACGAGAACTATGAACTGGGCTAGAGTTGCATTTCGATTTTTAAGTAATGACATAACCTAACACTTGCACACATTCGTGCAAAATTCCAAACGTTTTTTCCTTCTTAAATTGGACTCAAACATTTACATTGCAATTTCTGTTTGCAGACCTCATGGGCATACACTAGTCACATCAACTGTTTATAGTTCTGCTGAAAAAAATTAGACCCTGGAATAAAGATAGAACAACAGGTGAAATTTCACTCTGGAAAAGCTTGTAACAATGAGTATGTATTACATTTGATCCCTAGAGCCATGAATCCATTGACATAGTAGCTTGTGGTGTGCACAGTTATTTCAAGGACAGTGCAACATCGAGTTTAGATTGAAATCCGCGTAACTGTAAATGTAAGGTACATGAACTGACACACAGGTAATGCCGGTACTTTGTTAACCAATGACTTAACCACCCACATGATGGTTCAGACAGATCTTTCAAATCCCCTTCCTTGACACACACACATGCCTCATGTCTCCTTCAGTTACATCGGGGGGCCTAAAGCAAACGTGACATCTGCAACCAGACATCGCCCCCAGGAAAGCAAAAACATAACTCATTTCAGGTGGAAGTGGTTTTCTGAGAATTGTGAAAAAGAACGGAGGATTCTAGAGAAGGAGGCATTTATACTTGCCTCTTCTGGGCTGTTATAATGGAGAGCTAAAATACATTGTATTCCACAAATTATTTAGCAGCTATTTTTTCTAATATGCATCTTGCTAATTTCATAAATGCATATGTTATATCCCTCTCCATCTTGGGCCAGGGACCATATATTACTTTATGTTTATGCCCTGCCTATCCCAATGTAGCCTTGATCTTGACTGGAGTCTCTAGGCACTAGTATAGTACAATAATAGTAAAATGAATGTCTAGCCACTATTGAATGAGGCATAAATGCTCAGCAGTGCCAAAACAAGTCATCCTCACAGCAGCTACATTAAGCAAATAATGTCTTTCCACTCATACAGCACCTTCCATCTGAGAAAAGCAAAGCAATTTATAAGCATCAAATACAGTGAAACCTAATGACAATGGCCACTAGAGGGATTTCTATTTTCCTGGTCAATGATGGGTAGTCATAAAATGGTGGGATTGCCGTGGAGAAACCTTCATGAGAATGAAGATCTTACTGGCCATTAGAGCAGGTGACAGATGGATAGGTCAGTGTTGCACAGCTTTCACTGTAATTAAGCTTCAACACCCTTGTGTTTTCATATGAGGAAACTGAGTTCCAGCAAGGTGAAGGCCCCAAACATGTGAACACTTAAGAACAAGCTTACCTTTAACATATGAGAAACCTCAATGGGACTACTCACATGTGTAAAACTACCCATATGCTTACGTGTTGACAGGATCAGGGCCTAAATGACTATGTCAAAGTCAGTGGTAGAAGCCAGGAATGCTGATTCCTAGTCCTCTGACCTAACCCCCAGAAAAATTCCATAGTCAGACCTTATTCAAAATTGTTTTTTTTCCAATACGCCCATTAATATAGAACACATCATCTGAAGATACTCAAAAGCCATTATTTTGGTATAAAAACCCGAAAAGCTTCCAGCCACATTACTTCCAAAACATTGCACTACGTGCTGCAAAGAACAATTAATAATGAAATTAGAACATACTTTTTAATTTCTCTCATTCTGCTTCACTTAATTCTACAGAGTGTTTTTGGATACATGAAAAACTCTATACAAAATAAAGTTGTACTGGACTGTAACCAATAGTTTACATTCACCTCTTAGATCCAAATAGTAATTGTCAGAGAAATAATGTTTATGGAGTAAACAGAAGCCTACAGTACATCATAAAACTGCTCCTCATAAAATTTGCTCAACTCTATGCTCTTGAACATGTCTGCTCAGCCAAGGCTAGGGCTGAATCATGGAAACTAAATCACCCTAATCTCAAGGAGGCAGAGAAAGAGATTGGTCCTCCCAGGGTCAGTGTTGAGGTCATTGGTGGACAATGTATCAGCTTGCACTGAAACCGATTACACCCAGCAGCCCTCTTCTTTAATAAAGGACTTTGATTTCCAGGGCTGCAGGCCATTTATCCTCTAAGTGCTACAATATACTCAAACTGAGTTTTGTCCAGTTTGTATTGAACTGTTAATCTAACTGCTCCTCTATTACGTTGAGAGAGAGAAAAGTGAAGAGGACTGCAAGGAATTAATGCAAGAGTCTAAAATGTGACTTGTTACAGCAGGGATGAATTTGGTCCAGTATCTATAACCAGTTCATAGACACTGGGAAGAGGAGAGTGAAAGGGCCGTTATCTGATTGGACAGGGCATTAAGCAGAGAGCTTTCATTAAATTCACCATTTGGCTTCTGTGATGAACTATGTGAAAAGGCTACAATGTAAATTCTTTTCTATATTCAATTTTTATGCAGAGCTTTAACTGCACTTCCCTCTGCCCCCCATTTTTATAATCCTGGTTATGGTCTGGAACAAAGTGAAGGTAGTCCACCACTACACTAGTCAGTCTGGTTATTGCAGGCTAGCATTCAATCAAATTAAGAATTGCTGCTTGGAAACAAAACTGAATGCAATTGTAAAAGAACTAGCTCAGTAATTAAGGATAAAGAATGTGACAAGTGGATACAAAATAAGCAAGTGCAAGATGAAAATTGCTATTGTCCTGTAACATATGGACACTAATTTTAAGTAATTTACAGAGTGGAATAGTTTTAACAAGAGAGACTGAAAAATAAGGCATACGTTTTTAATGGTGAAAGTAACTAACCATTGGAACAATTTAGCAAGGGTCATGGTGGATTCTCCATCACTGAAATTTTAGATCAAGATTGGATTTTTTTTTCTAAAAAATATGCTATAGGAAATATTTTGGGGAAGTTTTCTATGGCCTGTGTTATACAGGAGGTCAGACTAGATGATCATAATGGATCCTTCTGGCCTTAAAATCTGACTGTGGAAGGCCTATCCCAGAATACTTCAGTAGTTAAGAGCAGTTTCCTGAGAGATAGGAGACCTAAATTCAAATTCTTGCTCTACATCAGGCAGAGGGAGGATTTGATCCCACAGCCTGTTCTAACCAGTGGGCTTGAGGTTATAAGAGTGGAGCAGCAGTAACACCACAACCACTTTTCTTGAAAGAAAGCTGATTTGGCTTACGCACCTAACTCCAGAAGCGGGTTCATGGTTGTGAATCCCAAGTGGAAACAGGCACCTCCCTCTGGCCCAGACTTAAGCAGCTAACTCCCTAGGAGGGGCTGGATTTAGGCCCCACCCTTCTTCCCAGCATTTCCTTTTGGCTAGTTTAGGTGGCTAAATTGAAGGGTTTAAATAATTGAAGGTCCATTACTACAACTGAAAAAGTTCTGCTTTCTACAAAATAACTACAGTGTCAGTTTGTTTTCAATAATGCATTATGAGATTTATGAAATCTTCAAAACAAAATCCTTTCTTGTTTAAAATTATCCTAAAGGCTCTCCCAAAAATCCATCAACAAATGTGCTTAAAACACAACTACTGCTGTGCTGTGAACCCGAAACTACTGCTTCCACCTGTAATTTACCAAGCACTAAAAGGGAAACCTTTTATTACCTCTTAGCCTTGCTACTCATTCTAAAATGAAAAAGGCTGTTCTCAATTAAATACACCATTAGGCCTTTTTAATGTGTTCTATCAGTTCAACATGTATTTCAACATTTTTAGTCTGAAAGAAATGGAAAACTCCTGTATGCTTCTAATTCTTGATGTACAACAATATTTTAAAATCATTGTGCCCTTTTTTGGAGGTGTGGAATAATATCTCCTCACAGAGCACTTCAGAGACAGCACTATATACCTGCAATGAATGGTTTTTCTCCTAATAAGACATTTTGTTGGGTACTTTGGGTTTGGTCTTGCTCCCATTGAAGTTAATGGAAGTTTTGCCATTGTCTTCAATGGCACCATGGTCCAGGGCTCATTTAAGCCCCTTTCCTACCAAAACTTATGCAAATATTTAACTTTACACATAAGTGTAAATAAACATTTCTTTCAAATGGATCATGTCTTTGGATATGTGCTGCAACTCTCATCCACAAAGTTCAAGTGAAACTTGTTTCTTTTTCTTCTTGTGATATCCAGTGCTATAGTTTTGACTGAAAATTTAAAAAGGAGGCTGTAATAAAATAAAACTTAGAGCCAGAATCTCAGATGGTGTAAATCAGCTTCATTTCATTGACTTCAACAGAGCTGTGCATATTTCTAGTTGTTGAGAATCTGGACCACAATTTTTTTCTGTTATTTTACATCTAAAATGAGGTAGTAAAATTAAGAATGAGAGTAATTTAGGCAGGATTGGGGCCTTTATCCCTATTTAGGACCTAATCCTGAAAATGCTTATGTATATGCGTTACCTTATTACCATGAATAGTCTCACTAGTCAATGGGACTACTCACAGTAGCAAAGGTAAGCATGTGCATAAGTGTTTGCAGGATCAGGGATCTTAATGATAAACTCTTTATATTTAAGTTTAGAGGTATCTATTGAAAATGGGAATTAAGTGAGTGAGATAGTGAAATTGATTTCACAAGTATTAGAACTGTATATTGACTACAACTTGCAGATGGAAGAGGCTTAGACAAGATAAAAACAAAAACCTCCAATACGTTTCTTTTAAGCATTTCAGTCTGGAGTTAACTTGAACTGCGATACATGTTTTTATTTACAAATTTAGATACTCCATAATGTCAGAAATGATTTTCATATATAAATGGATGGTTACGTCAAATAAACGGTTTCATGGTTTGATGGTTGAATTTGCTCTTAGATGATAGTATCATCATTCAATAGACATTGTATTAAAATTTAGCATATGAGCACTTAGCAAGGGGCTCAGTGCCAGGTAGGTGCAGTTATTTTGTACAAAACAATATTTTTCCTTTGTCTATTTTGAAAACTGTGCAGCTTCATTTAAAAAATAAAAATCTGAAGGTTGGTAAAAATCACCTGAGCAATTGAATGATCTGCCTGAATTTTCACCAGTTTTACTGTTAGCTTGCTTTTTGCTGGGATTGTGAAACTTTACTGCTTCAAATTACAGTTACTAAAGTGTAATTACATTCTATTTCATTTTTTGGTTTTTAGAAAATAGCACAATATTACTGTGTTCAGGTTTTTCAATGAAGCAGGGGAATTTTTCACATGTTTAAATGTCATGAAAACATTTTTGTTCAGACGGAATTTTATAAAATCTTTCTGATTTCAAGAAAGATACATTTTTGGACTTGAAGTACTTGCTTACCTACCTTTTGGATCTAAGCTCAAGTTTCCCTCTGAAGAAACATATTTCTATTTTTAAAACCAACAAAAACAGTGATGCAAGTAATTGTTTTTCCTGAAAAAAATGAATCTACTTAATAATAAGTCTAACTTTTTATAGAAAGTTCTCTCACCTACTTCATGATGGTATTTGTGGGTGAGCAAAACATGTTGGCACATTTGTAAATGGCTTATAGTTTATGTAGAAACAAATTGTTGTTGTGAGAATAAGGAAAAGGGCCAATCTAGATAGTTAGAGTGAGGGGAGGAAAAGCACTTTATATCTATGTAATTAAGTTTAAACATTGGGCCTGATTCTATGAGGTATTGAGACCCAGATCCTCAAAGGTATTCAGGTGCCTATCTCCCATTGAAATTAGATGGAGGTAAGTCTCTACATACCTTTGAGGATCTGAGCCTACATGCTGTCAACTCCCTCTGCTGACTTCAGTGGGGGGCATGTATTAGTGTTCATGTCACACTATCCGTCAGTACCTGGTCCAAGCTGGGGAAACTAATAATCCAACTAGGGGACCAAATATGGTGATGAATCCTGGTCATGTGCCACCTGAGGCAAACACTAAGAAGTGAAACTGGAGCTTACTAAGGGCTTGATCCTACACTTTTGAAGTCAGAGGGAATTTTCCCATTGAATAGTATGGATGCAGGACCAGAACCTAAGGCCTCAATCCTGAAGACACTTGCACATCTGCTTAACTTTACTACCATGAGTAAATCCATTGATTTCAGTGGGATTACTCATGCTAGTTAAATAAAACATGCTTAAATGTTTGCAGGATCGGGCCCTCTGTGGCTTGCAGGAGACACTCAGTACCTAGCATGGTCACACCTCTCATGACAACTGTTTTTAAACTAATTGAGCTAGATGATTCGGGGGGGGGGGGGGGGGGAAAA
>QXTE01000062.1:3704511-3720319 GCA_003942145.1 Platysternon megacephalum
GGGGGGGGAAATATGTAAAAAAAACCCTCCATCTTCTTGGTTTCATTTTTGTCAGTAAAACTGTTGTCCACTCTGTTTTTTTAACAAATGTTGCTATTTGATACTCTTGTTTTTCGTTCAGACTTAAAAAGTGATCGTTTTTTTAAAAAGTGCTTGTGAAAGGTGCCGGTTTATTTGACACCATTTAAAGCTGCAGTACCTCTATCAACTGAGCAGGTACAAATATGGGCATGTTGTACATGCCAGTGATGAAGCGGAAAAACCAAATATAAGGGTGAGAGGGTAGCTCATTCTCCATGATCTTTCATTCCTTAGCCTGCCTGTGGATATCTCCAACAGAAATACCAATTGTGGAGGATGTTAAAGATTAACAAGCTCCAAATCTGACCCACTGACAATGGAAAATGACTGCATAAGGGACCCTCAGACTCAATTCTGTAGTAGAACACTATTTAAAAAAATATATATATTTAATAAGTTAATAGTATCTTAACAGCTCTTGCTATATTTTTTTGGTATTGAATCCTCACAAGGTAAGTACAGGTCTGTCGCATCTTAGGCGCATTTAACATGTGCGATTTCAGCTTTACGCGGTCGGCAAAAACAAGAAAAAAAACAAAAAAAAGAGAAAAATAACAATTTAAATACTGTTTCTGTAGTGCGGGCAATTCTGCCCGCCGTTACACTCAATGTAATTTTGACTATACACGGTTTTCGCTTTACACGCTGACCGTGGAACATAACCCCAGCGTAAGATGAGACAGACCTGTACTTAGCAATTTGGGATTTTGCCCCCATATTTACAATTAAATTAAATTTGAAGACAGACATTGATTTTGATTAAAACTGTGCATTTGGGGGGAAATTGATTAAAATTAGATGTGACAGTATCAGAAAAACTTGTCAAGTATTTAAGAGCTGTGACAGTGACACTAAAATAAATTGAATAAAACATTCCTCCTGTGCACATTTTACTGCAATTTTAAAGAAATAATTTATCTGAATGGATCAATATTACCTTATTCATGAAATTGAAAATCCACAATCATATTACAGAGAAGGGGGGAAAGGAATAATAATGCAACAGTACAGTCTTTCAGAAACTTGATATTTGTTCCAATATTAAGTCTAAGGCCTTGCAATGAGCTCCATCTAGTTGGACCCTCTATCCCCATGTGGAGCCACAGTGAAGTTAATGAGGCACCTTGTGGGCATAGAGCAGGGCATCATTTCAGAAAACTTCTGGGGATGGCAAAATAGATGAATAATTAATGCCTGCTGGCATAGCAAAGGGTTAAGATCAAAGTTGGGGTGCAGGAAATGGAGCCATAATGGAGCATAGTGACCTATAAAAACCTGGGGGGTGGGTAAATGGACATCTGGTCCCATAGCAAATGATGCCCCTGGCACATAGGTCCCACATAATTGAACTCATTGCAGTATCATGACTTAATCATTTAGGGCCCAATCATCTCAAACTCAAATCATCTCAAACTCAAACTCAAATCTCAGCCAACTACTTTAACGATGCCACTATATGTGCTTTTTAAATAAACTCATGTGGTCTAATGGAAACTGTGTCGTGGAGGAATAAATGTTCTATATAATCATAGAGCCAGATTTCAGGTTCTGATTTTCATCTCATGACAGGGTAAATCAGGAGTAACTTTATGGAAGTCACACACCAGTGTAACACCATGAGATCTAAACCAAGCCTTGGCTGGGTATAAATGGGTAATCCCATTTTTGCTGTTTGCCTTGCTTAAGTTTTTATTAAGGTGATAATATTAGCTAATTGGCTTGAATTTAGTAAAAACATGGTTCATGGGCTATAAAGCTTGCCCCAGCTTTGAAAGAGTCAGTCTGGCCTGGGAAGGTTAGGGCTAGACAGAAATCTGCTCCAGGTTTGGGAAATACAGCTAGCCTGCGACTAAATTTAGCATGCAAACCTGACTCACAGAGGCTTGTTCTTGTCTTGAAAGGTTGATGCTTGGTCTACACTAGAAAATTAAGTTGGCCTAACTACGTCACTCAGGGATGCAAAAAATCCACTCCACTGAGCAGTGTAGTTAAGCCGATTTAACCTCCAGTGTAGACAGTGCTAGGTTGACTGAAGGGGAGGTGGATTACCTATGCTGATGGGAGAACCCTTCCCATCGGCATAGGTAGCGTCTACACTGAAGCGCAACAGCAGTGCAACTGTGCTGCTGTAGCATTTCAAGAGTAGACAAACCCGAGTGTAATCTTAAGGTCTGACAGAGGGACTCACCCACCTGAAAAGATTTGTTTAGCCCAGATAAAGGCTTGTTGCAACCCTAGGGGCTTTTACTTTAGCAGGTGCTATACTGTTATGAGGTTGCTGTGAGAATTTCTGTAATTCAATTCAGTTAACTTTAGATTCTGTCCCCACACACTCTAATAGAAATGTATTTTCCTATATTTTAATGCTCCTGAGTCTTGCTGCCTTTCCCCCCTTCAATTATCTGAGTCTATGACCTCCCCTGCACATGTGTGAGACTGCTGTGACAATCTTGTTTTCTGTTCTTCCTGTGTGACCCTAGTGTGTCATTTTAGAAACATTTAATTACATTTCATAATGTAAGTGACAGTAGTTTGCTCTTGTGTAGTGCTTTTCACTAGCATAGATGGCTTGATCTCGCATGAGGACAAGCATCCTCAACTTCCAGTGAAGTACATGGGAGTCAAGGACACTCAGTGTCTCTCCGGATCAGATCTATGGGGCCCAATACTGCTGCCAGTTATGTTAGTAGCCAATTTATACTGAACTAAAATTGGGCCCATAGACACTGCAAGCAACAAGCACATGCTTAACTTTACTCACAAGTAGTCCTACAGAATTCATTACAGATGAGTGGCATTATGCACCAGTTGTACGAGTTTGCAGGTACAGGGACATAGTTTGTGTTATAAGGTATTTCAATTTCAATGGAGGTGCAGAATTTACAGGATTGTGCTCTTAGAACTTGATTCTGCAGCTGGATCTGTGAAGCTGGCCTCTCATACCTGATGAAATCAATATATATGGCTTGGGACCTACCTAACTGTGAGACGGCCTCTGTGCTCACATACTGCTGAAGCACCTACAGTCCTCATATTCCAATGTAAGGGGTGGTGGACGTAGGCTATTCTTGATGGCGAGACCTTGTCTAATGGTATTCAGTTCTCCCTCTGATCTGACAGAACCCAAGTTTGTTGACTTGTACGGTATGGCCCATTTCTTGTCTCAGACTTGGTCTGCACTCAGAGGTGTGAAACATTCACACCCCCTGTGAGATGTACTTAACCTGATTTAAACCCCAATGCAGACACAGATGGTTGTCAACCTAGCTACAGCCTCTCGAGGGAGTAGATTTACTACAGCGAAGGAAAGACTCCTTCCAAATGCCTACACCACAGCACTACAGGGGTGGAGCGGCAGCACCGTAGCTGTGCAACGCTTGTAGTGTAGATACACCCTGAGGATTTTGCCTAAGCAGTGCAGGACTAGAACAAAAGGTAACTCGGAATGGGATGGGGGCTATGGATGACAGTCTGAAGTGTAGCTGGGCGGGGGGCATGCGGCAGGAGTTGTCTGGTGGCAGGGAATGGAGTAGGGTGACCATCCATCCCTAATTAGGCGGGACAGTCTCAAAATGTACATTTCTTAAGTCCCAGGCTGAATGACTCCGGGACAGCAGGATTCAGTGGTGCAAGTAGAAATCATTCCTTGCCAGTACTTCACTCATGGGAGGGAAACAAAGCGGGGGGGGGGGGGGCCCGGGGGGGGGGGGGGGGGGGGGGGGGGGGGGGGGGGGGGGCACAGGACCTCCCCACGTGACCCTCCATGTGACTCCTCCCAGCCCCGGGCCCCCACACTCTCCCTGTCCCCTCCGACATCCCCCTTACCTGTCTAAAATTTTACAACTGCATCTGTTGAACAGATGCAGTTGTAAAATGATGCTTTGGGCCCCTGGTGCCACCTGTACTCCCAGGTGTCATTGAGGATCCAGCAGCACCACAAATTAAAAGCTTCTTTAATGAAAGAAGGAGAGGAAGGACAATCACCCCACTTTCCCTTAACACATTATCAGTGCCTCCCTTATGTCCAAACTAAGCTTCTGCCAGCCTGCCTTTATCTAAGTATTGCTCTCTGCCAGGCACTAGGAAAGCAAAGATACTGCGCCATCTGGGTTTGATGGAAAAGAGGCATGGAACTGTGTGTGCCATCTACATCTTGATAGAACTACAGCCCAAATTGTTTTATTATTTTTCTTCAGCATGACATACAGGAGGGGCACTCAAAATCAGCCTGGCAGAACGTGCATGAGAACTGTTTCTGGAGAGAAGCAATTGATCAAAATTACATTCTCTGAACTCTTGGGCCCAAATCCTGTTCCCATTGAAATCAAAAGGAGTTTTGCTATTGAGTTCAATGGGAACAGGCTTTGACATTTGGAGAGGAAAGAAAAAAACCACTGAAGCAAGGGCTATGTTGCTTATATCACAGGTATCAAAGGCTGCTGACTCGTGTGAGAAAGTCATCAGACATCTGATCTTTGTCCATTGCAAGGGAGAAATCAGCAATCAATGAGGCTAGAACAGTCTCTGTACCATATCCAACTCATAAGTCCATCTGCAAAGGATCAAGGAAACATGAAGGCTCCAGATTACCTTAAAGTCCTCAGTCCCTTGGTTAGAATGCTCCCATTAGTATATGTTCATAGTCCAGAGGCTGGAGCAAGAAAGAGTCCGGAGCAGGAAAGAGGCAAAATGGAGATGTTTCAAGGCCAGGGCCTTTTAGCTTCTGCCAAGTAAAGGGAAATCTGTTCTCACTGTGTTTGGAGACTGTTTGGAGTCACATGGGCAAGTTACATGTCCATCACCCCCACCCATATTCTAGTTAGAACATTCACAAAAAGTCCATTAAGTGTAGACAGGCATTTTCCAGGGTCCATTGTGAGCTAAGTGTCCCTTCATGTGCTGGCTAAATACTTTGTGGGCATTACCACACGAGCAAGCAAACATGTAGTAAACATAGCTAATATTCATAACTTCAGATTCCAAGATGAATATACATGCATAGAAATAGTATAATCATAAGTTTCAGCTGTTTCACGTACATGACTATTCCCAAAAGAGATTCCGAAAAATCACACCATGTACCTGAGACCCTATGTGCCAGGACCATGCCCCACTGGAGTTTTGTTATCTGTTATGTAACAACAGAGATGGAGCCAGTGACATGACTCTGTTTAGCCTAAAAGGGCAAGGTTAATTTTTAGCGGTGTGACTGCACCTTTAGTCAGTGAGGGCATACTGGCTGGCACACATTAAAGTCAATGGACTTCAGTGTTCCTTTGCAGTTAACTTTTTAATGTTCATAAACCTGGTATGTGCTGAGGTGGTTTAAAGCATAACACAGGTTTTTAGGTTTGCAAATCTGTGAACCTCTGCCTCTTTGAGATTATTATATATTTTTTTGTCATAATGTGGGAGGGCATCCTCTCTGCCCTCTGCTCATGAGGTTATGCATGTCTTGTAGCACTCTTCTGAACACCAGTTGGAAGGAATTTTTTTTCCAGCAAGTGTGGACTGATTCTTTTCTCTTAGAAGGCATGTAATTATTTCAGGTACACACTAATTAACACAGAAAACAATTGGAGCTGTTAAACTTTCTTCAAATTCATAGAAAATTAAGTTCAGCTATGTTTTCCAGTACAGTGATGAAATGGGTATTTGTATATACAAACATCAAAATGCTTAACTACTCACTTTCCCCTCAGATATGTAGTATTTCAGTTATATAGAATATGGGAGTTGGGTGAGGAGCCATTTCAGCATATGTCTGACTTATTAAAAGACAAATTTCAAGTAGAACTGTATCCTAAACTGCATTATGGTATTGTACCCAAACTTTGCATTTCAATGGGAGATTCAACTTCCTTTATAGGAACAGAACAGACTCCTGAAACTCTTACCACAAAAGTGGTCCATAGTCATGCAAGTAGTCCCATTGTCTTCAATAGGATTGATCAAATGATTAAGGGTTTACAGGATTAGGCTCCAAGTTTGTAAACTGAAATTGTTCTGGATGAAACTGACAATGCCTAAGCTGTCAGATCAGGAGCTTCATTCGAATAAAGGTGGGCAGATGTGTGATAAGTCCTAGCTCTGTTGCTAAGATGAGGAACATATTTTCACCAAAGTTCTTTGCAGATTCCTGAGGCAGCTGGTTTAAGGCCATCAGTGTCCAGTATTATCATCTTCACTTATAGTTCTCTCACCCACAAAGCTGGAAAATGAGGCATTTGTTTTCTTTGTTTTGCTGCTCCAGTTAACAAAATGCATGTTAGACTAGTTTGGCTGCAAAGAAGAATTCTGTGTACACTGGGGACAACACTAGATTCCTGTCAGCCTGCAGAACTAGGCTGACATCAGAATCCAAACATCCTCTGGTCCCTGCAAGCAGAGGCATTCCTCTAATGATTTGGACTTGATGGGATGCAGTATGGATGTCATGGATAATTCAGACCAATGGGGAGAAACAGAATCAAAAACACTGTTTTAACACCTTCCGTCCCCGTCCCTCCCTTGCCCTCTTGAGGACTCCTGACCAACTTAACAGCACAATGCATATGCTAACAAACTTAAACAAAGCCTTTGTTTAAGTTTGTTAGCATATGTATTGTGCTGTTAAAGCTATATAAAGAAGCAGTGCGCAGCCCCACCCCCGGAGAGGGGGGCTAGCCCCAAGACTTTCCGGTACCCCACACCAGCTAAAAATTTCTTGCTGGTACTACATGCTGGAGGGTGCCGCCCTACTTGCACTACTGCCTGGATACCCTGCAGTGCCACTCTATGCCTTAATAACATTTTTAGAGCTGCCCAGAGAGCCCGGGCCACTGTGGGGAGCCCCAGAGTCCTAGACCCTCCATCTGCCCTGGGTGGCACGCCCCAGGGAGTGGGAACACAGGCCAGGGGCTACTCTTGAGCACCCCGACCCCCCTGCGCCAGACCAGTAGAAGACTCCCCACAGCAGCTGGGCCTCCCTGGCAGCTCTTATCACAAGCTGGCTCTGGCATCTAGCTCGGCCAGGGGCGGGGCCTTGGGGGAAGAGGAGGAGCCAGGGGCGGGGCCCCAGAGGGGGGTGGGGCTCCTGCATATGTCCCCCTAGAAGGGAGGGACAGGGCTGAGTGGAATGTGTGTGCGGGAGGGAGAAGCAGGAGGACGAGATGGCGGCCCGTGTTACCTGAGGAGAAGGACACAGCGGGGGAAAGGGAAAAGCGGTGTCTGCAGGGGAAGGAGACAACGTGGGGGCTGATAGAACCTGCTGCAGTAGGGCAGAGCCCTACTCGAAAATGGGTGTGGAGGGCCAGGTCTGGGGGAGAAGAGAGGCGGGGCGCGGCCATTGCTTCCCCGCCCCGGAGGAAGAGCCGTGTCCGACCGCTCCTTTAGCTTTCCAGGCCACACTCAAGATGGCCGCCAGACGCAGACAGGGCTGCACGCTAATGCTCCGCCCACTCCATCTCTGATTGGCTGTTGCCGCCAGCAATCTGCAATGCCACCCAATCAGCCTCTTTGTTTGGGTGCCCCCCGAAAAAGCTGCGGCCTAGCACTGTAGAGAGGAGCCTNTATATAAAGAAGCAGTGCGCAGCCCCACCCCCGGAGAGGGGGGCTAGCCCCAAGACTTTCCGGTACCCCACACCAGCTAAAAATTTCTTGCTGGTACTACATGCTGGAGGGTGCCGCCCTACTTGCACTACTGCCTGGATACCCTGCAGTGCCACTCTATGCCTTAATAACATTTTTAGAGCTGCCCAGAGAGCCCGGGCCACTGTGGGGAGCCCCAGAGTCCTAGACCCTCCATCTGCCCTGGGTGGCACGCCCCAGGGAGTGGGAACACAGGCCAGGGGCTACTCTTGAGCACCCCGACCCCCCTGCGCCAGACCAGTAGAAGACTCCCCACAGCAGCTGGGCCTCCCTGGCAGCTCTTATCACAAGCTGGCTCTGGCATCTAGCTCGGCCAGGGGCGGGGCCTTGGGGGAAGAGGAGGAGCCAGGGGCGGGGCCCCAGAGGGGGGTGGGGCTCCTGCATATGTCCCCCTAGAAGGGAGGGACAGGGCTGAGTGGAATGTGTGTGCGGGAGGGAGAAGCAGGAGGACGAGATGGCGGCCCGTGTTACCTGAGGAGAAGGACACAGCGGGGGAAAGGGAAAAGCGGTGTCTGCAGGGGAAGGAGACAACGGGGGGGGGGGGGGCTGATAGAACCTGCTGCAGTAGGGCAGAGCCCTACTCGAAAATGGGTGTGGAGGGCCAGGTCTGGGGGAGAAGAGAGGCGGGGCGCGGCCATTGCTTCCCCGCCCCGGAGGAAGAGCCGTGTCCGACCGCTCCTTTAGCTTTCCAGGCCACACTCAAGATGGCCGCCAGACGCAGACAGGGCTGCACGCTAATGCTCCGCCCACTCCATCTCTGATTGGCTGTTGCCGCCAGCAATCTGCAATGCCACCCAATCAGCCTCTTTGTTTGGGTGCCCCCCGAAAAAGCTGCGGCCTAGCACTGTAGAGAGGAGCCTGGCGCCGCTGCCCGAGGGGCTCCGGCCGGGTACGGTTGGCCATCATGAGCCGGCTGGGCCCTTTTCTGGTTGCGCCGCGCCTGCTCTGTCGGTTCTGGGTCCTGCCGAGGCGGCCTAGCAGCGTCTCCATAGCGGGGCCAGGCGCTGCCGCCTCCCTGTGCTCGGGCCCAGCGGCTCCGAGTCTGGCCATGGAGGAGCTGCTGAGCCGCTCCGTGCCCCCGCTGCCCCCCTACGAGACGAGGGAGAAGGCGCCGCCGCCGGCCGAGCTCCACAGTGCGGAGTTCATGCGCTCCTACAGGGCACTGGAGGCCGGGCCCCGGCGGGCGGAGCTGCTGGCCCGCCTGGCCCGGGACTTCGGCGTGGACCACGGACGCGTGGCCGAGTTCAGCGCCAAGGTGCTGCAGGCTCGGGAGCAGCAGAGGGAGCCGGGCGCCCTGCTCCAGGCCGAGGACCGGCTCCGTTACTACCTCAGCCCCCGCTACCGGGGCCTCTTCCAGCACTTGGGCCGGCTGGAGGGCGGGCTCCGCTTCCTGATGGAGCTCAGGGGCGACCTGGTGGAGGCGCTGGCGGCGCGGCATGCGGAGGGGCCGCACGTCAGGGTGAGAGGAGGGGGTTCCAGGGGTGGCAATGGGTCGCGGGGAGGCGGGGAGCTCCTGGGTGCAGGACTGAGAGAGGGGCCCAGAGTTCCTCAACTCCTCGCTCTGTCTGTGTAAATGCAGTGAAATGAGAGGAGCTGGGCCCCAGCGAGCAGGATGTACCTTGGACCCCCAGTTTCTGTCGAAGGGCCTGTCACTGCAATACAAATAATGATGAGGCGGATGGTGTGAGGGGTGGGAAACCCAGCACGCTGTGGAGGAAATGATGCACTGCTGAGGCCCCATGGACGTGGGCATGGCACAGGGAAGACCAGCTGACCACGGCTTAGTGCTGCAGATGGGAGCTGTTGTGTCTCTGCCAGTAGTTAGATGAGCCAGGAGGAAGGGGCGCCATTGGCATGAGGCAACGCGCTTGTGGAAAGTAATAATATGAGGTAGCAGGGCGTCCTGCAACATGTGTGAGAATTTGCATTTTGGCAGGTGGAATAGTTGGCTTGATATGACATAACTGGTGAGGTGAATGTACTCTGATGCCAAGGATGTGCTTTAGCTACATTGGTACGACACACAGGGAATGTCTACACAGCATTTTGGAGAAAGCCTGCCAGCTCAGGTTGATACACTCGGGTTAGTGGAGTTCAAACTAGTGCTCTAAAAATATCTGTATAGACAGAGATTTGTAGTAGTTGCTTGGGCTCTGAAGCGTAGAGAGGGGTGTTGGCTTCAGATCTGGAGCCATAACTTCAAAGTGCTGTCTAGAGAGCTATTTGTAGAGTGCTAGCGTGAATACCATTAGCCTGAGTATGTTGATCTTGGCTCGAAGGCTCACTCCAAAATGCTGTGTAGAGGTGTAGTAATGCTAATGAAGCAAGATGTTAGAAGGAGGTGTGTCATCCTGAGGTCCCTTGGAGGTGGCAAGCCGGTCCAAGTGCCCGGGTCTGATGTCAGGTGTCTAGCCCAAGCTGCCGCTTGGCAGCAACATGGCCACTGCTATTTTTAGCGTGCTCTCTCAAGTGGCGCTAGGGTGTGTCTGTTACCAAGGCTGGGAGGCATTCTCCCAGTGTAGACATAACCTAAGAAGCTACTACAGTAGAACCTCAGAGTTACAAATTGACCAATTAACCACACACCTCATTTGGAACTGGAAGTACCCAACCTGGTAGCAGCAGAGACTCTCTCCCCCATCCAAAAAAGCAAGTGCAGTGTTGTGTTAAACATAAACTACTAAAACAATAAAGGGAAAGCAGCATTTTTCTTCTGCATAGTAAAGTTTCAAAGCTGTATTAAGTCAATGTTCAGTTGTAAACTTTTGATAGAACAGCCATAATGTTTTGTTCAGAGTTACAAACAATCTCCATTCCCGGTGTTCATAACTCTGAGGTTCTGCTGTATAAGTGTTAGCTCTGTCTCTCGTCTGAGGCTTTAGTTTAGTCCAGGGGTCGGCAACCTTTCAGAAGTGGGGTGCCAAGTCTTCATTTATTCACTCTGATTTAAGGTTTCGCGTGCCAGGAATACATTTTAACGCTTTTAGAAGGTCTCTTTCTATATGTCTATAATATATAACTAAACTATTGTTGTATGTAAAGTAAATAAGGTTTTAAAAATGTTTAAGAAGCTTCATTTAAAATTATATTAAAATGCAGAGCCCCCCGGACCAGTGGCCAGGACCTGGACAGTGTGAGTGCCATTGAAAATCAGCTCGCGTGCCGCCTTCGGCACGCGTGCCATAGGTTGCCTACCCCTGGTTTAGTCTATCCTTACTTGTTTACTACAGGAAACCAGATCTGAATTCTGTTTTATTTCTTTTACATAAGATGCACCTATTAAATGTCAAGGAAATCCAAGGATTGCGTATATCTCCAGAGTTGCCTCTCTACAAACTTCTTAATAGTCTTCCCCAGAAAAGAAAGAATAGAGGGAGGGCAGTAGCTGAGTGAGATTTAGTGTCTGGAGTTGTGTTAAATTTTTTTAAAATAGGGTTCTAACTATAGCGCAGTATCTTACTGTTTTGTGACTGCTCTTAACTAATGAAGTCATGACCTGGGCAAGGTTTGTGAATTTGAGCAATAAATGTGGGACAGTATATCCAATTCTGGACCATGTGTACAAGCCTGGGATGTTTGGGAGGAATCTGTTTGAAATACTCTAAAATATATACATATTGTAGCATGTTTGGATAGTTTTGCAATTTTAAAACAACCACTTTTTAATGTTTTGGCTAATTTGTTTCTGACACGTGTGAATAGGGCCCTGCACAGGTACAAAATTTATATCCACAGATATAAAGCGGATATCTGGGGAGCTGCAGGGCTCTACCAGGAACTGCAGAAGATGCAGACCACTGCATGGAAGGGACTCCTGTCTGGGAGCGTCTGAGCTGCTTGCACACACTAGCATTACCAGGGACAGCTGCTGGTGAGCCTGGTGCTCACCCCTGCAGCCTGCTCACTGGTGGTACAGCCACTTCAGAGGAACTGCCCAGGCTGGGCGCTGGCTCTTGCAAGCGGCAGCCCAATATGCTGCTGCTTTCGCTGCTGCAGTTCCTGGTAGAGCCCTGCAGCTCCCCGGATATCCAGTTTATATCCGTGAATATCCGCATCTGCAGATATAAATTTTGTATCTGCGTAGGGCTCTACTTGTGAATACATGTCAGTGTATCCTCATCAACCAATCAGACTACTCCCTTAGTTCATTCTTTTAAAGGTTGTTTTAATGCTTGAAATACTTATTTTAAAGATAGCGTGGTAACTGCTGGCTTTTGTTTGCGTTTCTGCAACTCCTGTTTGCTCAGTATGAAACTAATGAAACCTATTGTTGCATATTTCCCTTGTTCCCTGCAGGATTGGCAAACTCCTTCCTCTAGTGAATTTTATGCAGTCTTTATAAGAGCATCTATTTTTCCTGCAGTTCATGGCTCCGCTTTTTCCAGTTGGGGCCTTATGTCCAAACAGCTGGCCCATTGATTATTGAAATCTTATTTCATGTGCCAGCACTGTAATTCTTATTTTTGCAATCTCTCTCTCTCTCTCCCCTTCTCCCCCCCCCCCCCCCCCCCCCCCCCCNACACAACTTGGTTGATAACTTCTCTGATTAGTGATCTGATATAGCTAAACACATTAAGTTAACAGGAGACCAGACGATGTCTCTTGATGTGATGTTTGTTTTTGTTTTAAATGGGTGGGGCACATCCCTCCTATTTTTTCTAGGTTATTATTGGCAGCCTTTCTTCAGGAAAATGACTTTGGCGTCATCGTATTATCCGTTGTTTCCTTCAGTTCAGTAGAGAGGATTCATACAATGGGGTTTCCTAACTCAGCCTATGATGGTATCTCTGTTTAAAGCTGAAATTATCTTGACTTGATTTTGATCACAAATCTTGTTTGAAAAAAACAGAGTTCTCTTGGAAATGTTTACAAGATGCATTCTTGTCTTTTGTAATCGGTTATGGAGTATGACAACAGAACTACATTCTGAAATGCACAATCTGACATTCCATCTTCTGAAATAAAAGCATGTGGAGTGAATGCAGTGTTATGAAATGGTATTTGTAACATAACTTCCCTTGTATTTGACCCCCTGTGTAGTCTTTGTCCTTTGAATACTGAAACTATCAAAATATTAGATTTTTTTTTAAATACAAATCAAAGATTCAGAATTTTTGTTTCTATTATAGAATGCAGTTAACAAGGAAAAGAGAAATTCTAAACTTAAAATCAATGTGTATTTTCAACATCTAGATGTGAGTATCTTGTGGACATGCAGAACAGCATTCAATTTAGTGCTTAGTGACACTGTACAAAGGTAATACTTTTTTGTAAATTTACTTAATTTTTTCATCCAGTTACATTGAACTTGTTTCCAAGAATTAACATGTAAAGAGCATATGTGACGTGCTTATTTTCAGCATCTCTTTTTTCTTCACATGAGTAGAATTATGGTTCTGTGGGCACTGAAACATTCAAGGTTTGCAATTAGACTAGAGATTTTGTTGCCTGAATATAGGGAAGTGTTTTCCTTGATCTGTCAGAAGCTATCCACATTAACTACAATGTTAAGAGTCTCAATCTAACATTTTAGAGTGCAGCCATGGAAGTCTTGGAATAATTGGCAGTTGTGGAGGAAGGGCATCTTGGAAGAACTGCATCTGCTGGAAGTCTGGGCCACATACCCAACTGTCCAAAATGTAACTGCAACCACTTCCTGATGGCTACTGCTCCATCCAATCACTTAAAAAAACCAAAAACAAACAAAACAAAAACCTTTTGAAAAATGTAGGTAATAAGCATGCATGGTTCTCAAAGAGAAAGCATAGGAGAATGTGAGATTAGTGGAAGCAATCAGGCAGAACATGTGGGTTCTAGATTTAAAAGTATATACAGCATTTGAGCATCTTGAGAGCAATTCTTCATTCCCAGTATTGGTTATGACACCGGGATGGTTCAGTAACCAGTGATCCTACTCCTGCAGATGATTAAAAAAAACAACCCTAGTGCCCCTATTGTCTTCCTCCTAGCTGAAGGAGGAGTGCTAGACTAGAAAATGGCACAGAAGAGTCTTCTCAGAACTTAAGATAAGGCTGGTAGCTGGATTCTGCAATACTAGAACTAAATATGTAACCATTTCTCCATCAACATTTTTACAGGTATTGTTTGAAATAGAAGGATGGCAGACCATTTAGTGATCATTTCTCTACGACAGGTGCATTGCTATTGAATCATTACTGTAGTAGATGGTGAAATGGATGCAACATGTATCATTCTATAGTTATACCTGAGTATTTATATCTTCAGTGTAATGGATAACTAATAGACTTAGTTGGTCCAGTTTTTAAACCATGCCAGTTTAGCCTATTGATGGTAAAAACTGAATTAAACAGAAGTGTTTGTTTAAATTATACCGTTTTTGTCCACTGTTGAGATAAAAATCATTAAGATGCAGAGAGGTAAGCCTCCCTCTGTGTTCACCTCATTTGATTCAGTTCCATAATGACACGCTGCCCAGGTATTGTGTGCCTGGCTGTATCCCACTCTTAAATACTGTTGTTGGTTAATGGATGATGATAGGTGCCATGCCCTGATGTGACTGAACTGCCTCTTTTTATGCATAATTCACAGTGGTGATCTTGATTTTTTTTTTTCTTAAGTGGCATAGCTGTCATGAGCCTTATCAAGGCAGCTTTAGTTCAAAAGACTATTTTATTTATAGCAAACAAAATCTAAGAAACTGAGTAAAATAGTCCCAATTTTCAGTGCAGGAAAACCAAAGAATCTGAACATAAACATTGAACAAGGCATTGTACATGCACTGAATAGAAGAGGATAGTATAAAGAAAAGAACACCCTGCAAATACGGAGGAATTTGTATTCAGGGTTAGTATTCTAAGGTAAAACAGCGGAATCATGACTAATGGCCCAGAGAAAATGACTAGACTCTTCAGTGACTAGTTGCTAAGAAACAGTAAATGTCTTCCTGGTAGACTCATAGAAGATGATAGATACTTCTGACCCAGCTGCAGAACTTCTGTTTAGACATATCTAGCAACAAAAGTTCAGCTGTAGACTACATTGGTAGTAACTATATAGTTCTTCCCCTGTGGGTACACACAAATGCTTTTTGGTGTTCTGAGGAAAAAGGGAAATCTGTTTTACAATCTGAGAGTTTTTCTTCCAGGAGATATGCCCCAGAGTTTCCTTCCATTAAGAATCTTGCAGGTGTGATCACATTAAAGCGTCAAACATGAGTGTAGTCAAAATAAAAGTAAGCCATGCAGACAGTTGAAGAACGTTGTTTTTGAAAATAGTACTGACAGTGTCTCAATAAATGGATTGTTTTGAATGAAGCAGGCATTCTGAAAATCATGGAAATTAGTGTCAAGCAACAGAAGCTTATATGAGATGTTTTAGCTGCTATTTAACGCTGACAGGATATATTTTTTTCTTTCCTACCAGTTTCCCCTTCTTCCCACATTCCTAACACAAGCTGAACTTTTTCTATGCCTCATAAAGTCATTAATTTCTTGATGGACTCCTGTAATGCACACGGGTGAAGCTTGTTGAGTCTGTTTCTTGAGCTGGACTCTCCCTTTTGCTGTTCAGAACCCTCTCAACACCTTCCCTGTGCCAAACGTTTCTCTTTCTGAAGATTAAATTATAAACAAACAAAATAGTATTTTTCAATTCACCTCATACAACTACCATAATGCAATCTCTTTATTGTGAAAGTGCAACTTACATATGTAGATTTTTTTTTTTTAATTATTATCTATGGAATGGTTTCATCAGGAGTAGTTGGAGTTTGGGGGTTTTGTTTGGAATATGTAGAGTATAAGAGCTGTGTGGGGAGGCTTGCAAAATATCATATATTGTGCTTGAGTTAAGCTAGTACTCTTGGTCCCTAAGGGTATGTCTACACTGCAAAGAAAAACCCACAGCATCTGGTGTCACAGCATGGGACAGTTGATTTGGGCTTGCATGGTTTGGGGCTGTGGGGCTAAAAATAGCAGTGTAGACATTAGGATCTCAGGCTGGAGCCCGGGCTCTGAAACCCGGTGAGCAGGGAGGGTCTCGGAACCCAAGCTCCAGCCTGAGCATCTACACTGCTATTTTTAGTCCTGCTGAGCCCTGCAAGTGCTCTGAGACTTGG